>JAVIAB010000124.1:85457597-85507597 GCA_032433765.1 Megaustenia siamemsis | reverse complement strand
AAGATATGAAGATTAAGAAGGATGAGAATGAATGACCATGATTAAATGTGCAGTTAAATTTAAATAATTATAAAACGGTGAATATTTTTTTTTCCTGGAATTGGAGTCAATCTAACAGTGCCTGCCACCAGGGTTGACAGATGGAAATTTTGATATAAGGCCAAAAAACTGCTAAAAAAGCCAAACATTTTTGACATAATCACATCATATTTAATGCTCCAAATCCAGTTTAATACAAGGAACAAATAATTTTAAGGAACTGCTAATATTCCTGTTAACAATTTTACTTCAAAATCAACTTGATCAACATTTTTAAAATGTCCGTTTGCATGATATAGTCTGCTTTGAAGACTTGTAAATGTAGTTCATGATAGAGGTGGATCAGCTTTAGTTTGTTGAAAAAGGCTGTTCATCATTTCAAACTCCTGGACTACGGGTGTTGCAAACACAAAGAACAAGTAATTGTTGTAATCTAGCACCATTTCTTTCAACAATCTTGCTTTAAACTTTGTGTCTAATTTTGAGTGAGCTGGTTCAGCATTAATAAAGTAAGCACTCAGCTCTTTCCAGTTCATCAAAATATTAAACATAACTTTGCCACGCACAAGCGATCGAGTAGAGGAAGGCTTTTCAAATGGAAGCGGGGCAGTTCAGCTTGTTTAATAAGCTGTAGGTGTATTCATGACTTTAAACACCTCTCTGTAGGCTTCTCGTTGTAAGTCACTGTGTTGTTCGGAGACTTGAAGAGAGGTACAATCTTAGCATTTATGATCTAAAATGTCATGTCCACCCTCTGGATGGTCTGGCAAGTGCAGCCAGGCTCACGCTTGCAAGATTGGACAGTGAGTGGAAGGGTACAACTTCGACCCCAACAGGCTGTGTGGTTTCAAACTTGATCCACAATCTTTCAAAATTAAGGTACAAACAGGGTTCTGGGGATCCACAGGGATTACAAACATTCCTGCGGGGTAAGAACCTGAAATCTGGCACCATCCTCAGGTATGTGGGGAACAGAATTCATGTTCTGTTCCATATGGCAGCAACTGTTTACTGTTTAAGAAGCACCTTCCTGGAATTCTTAAAAGAAAGGAACAGTTTTTTGAAAAAAGCTATCCATAAGCAGCTGATGGATGGTAACACCCAGATTCAGCTTCAAGCCCTGGGTATGTTTTCCAAGTTCCTGACTGGACCCTGGATGGAAGTTATTTATATTCCTGTAATTCATTGAAACATGCAAGAGTCCAAGTTAGTTTAAGACCAGAAATGCTGGCTTTGAGTGCGTTAGTAAGTGAAAATATATAGATTTAATTAGACGGAATGCGACAGTCATACAATGTTAGCTATTTAGTTAAAACTCATCATCATCAAGTACCGCGCCTACTGGCGTAGGTGATCATGTCTCTCCACAACTTTCGATCTTGGTAGCTATTTATCATTTCTGTTGTTGACCTTCTGCCAAGCCATTCTCTTAAGCTGTCTGTTATTTTTTTCTCTTTGCTTCCCTCTATCTCTTCGTCCCTCAATGTTTCCAGTTGTTACAATATATTCCAGTTGTTCTCTTCTCATTACATGACCTAAAAATGATGATTGTTTCTTCTTAATAATGGAAATTAGCTCTCTTTTTGCTTTGACATCTTTCAGAACATTTTCATTACTCTTCTTCACTGTCCATGGTATTCTCAACATTCTTCAGCAAAGCCACATTTCTACAGACTCCAGTGATTTTCTTGTCTGTTGTCCTATTGCCCAGTGTTCACATCCATATGTTAAGACTGGCTCTACCTAACATTTAATAATTCTGTTTCTTTTCTTGTTTCTATTGTCAAAAATGGTATGTATGTTTAGTGTCTGTTATTATCCCATGTAAGTGGTTTTTCATAATACATATTAGCATTAGACATACATTGTTCATTACATGTTGACAATAACATTAGTAAAAAGTTCAGTCTTTTAGTTAGTTGACAGATAATCCTTGTTATTCACCAGACAACATCATTAGTGGTCAGGTTTTTTAAGTTAATAAAATTGTGTTTATTTTGCTTCTTTTTTTTTTACAAAAAAAATTTCAGAAGTATAACTATTGCATCTATGCAGCTTTAAATTTGAATTAAAATAATTATGTTAAAATTCCCCAGTTTATCACTCAGCTCACAAGATTGTTAAGATCTTTTGTTTCTTTTTTTGAATTATGCAAACCGCAAAAGCGTATATCTATTAGCCTATATCTTTTCTACTATGTTTTTATGTGAAAAATATTCATTAAAGATTGCAAACGTTCAAAAACGCTTTTAAAATGCCCTTTGCATGCTCCTTTGTGTACAGTGTTTATCTTCTTCTTCTTCTACCTTTTTAGCTCCCAGTGGAGCATAGGTCTTCAACAAACACTTTCCAAGTCGTTATGTTTTTTTGCCATTCTTTTAAGATCATTCCATGTCTTCCCCATTATCTTCATCTCTAACTCTATCTGTCTTCTCCAAGAATTACTTGGTCTTCCTCTTTGTCTCTTCCCCTGAGGATTTCAAAAAAGGGCCTGTTGCGTAATACTCTCAGTAGTGTGTGTCCTATCCAGTGCCATCGAAAGCGACAGTTGCTGGAGCCTGCAGTATTATTTTTCTGTTTTCAATAAATGTCATTTTTAAAATGCCCTTTGTATGTTCCTATAATGGTGCATATTGTGGATTTTGATAAATAACATCAAACAATGGTTATTTAATAAAATTTTGATGTTTTTCCCCAAATGTGATTTTTTTTTTCTTTGTTTGCACGTTTGTTTTGTTTAGCATCGTTTGTTTGTTTGTGAAGTCTGTTTAAAGTTTAAATAAACAATGATAAATTGCTATTGATGTGTCTAATTCACTGATACCGTATTGGTTTATTTTTATATTGTAAAAACATATTTTTTTAAATGAATAAAAAAAAATTAATAATAAAATTATACTTCTTATATATAAAATAACAATAATGATGTGACTTTTTTAGCAGAACATTAGTATTATTTTTATGTGAATTGAATCATAGAAATTTATAATTATTCTTACATAAATTGCAGAGAATGACTGTTAACTTTGACGTCAATTCCTATTAATATCAGTTACTTTGATATATATATAAATTTAAATGACTTATTTTTAACGCAAATCAAATAAAAGGTATTATTTTTTTTTTTACACCAAATATAATATAGTGATTATTTTGAAAATGTACACCAAATATAATGATAATATTTTCAATTTAATTAAAAAAAATTTGGCTTTTTTAAAATTTGGCTTTTTTAAAATTTGACTTTTTTTTGCATGCCAAATCTGGCGCTATGGTTTTTTCTTCTTTGTATCATCATTTGAGTAATTATTCACTTTAAAAAATCATAACTTTTTTCCTAATTGTCGTAGAAATATGATTCAGGTATCATTGTTTTACTCATGTCGCGGGCTATTTAGCTATACTGGTTTCAATTATTAGAAATTATTTTGGAAAAAAAGTCAAAGTGCCTACTATCTGTCTATCTGTCTATCTGTCTATCTGTCTGTCTATCTGTCTATCTGTCTATCTGTCTATCTGTCTATCTGTCTATCTGTCTGTCTGTCTGTCTATCTGTCTATCTGTCTATCTGTCTATCTGTCTATCTGTCTATCTGTCTATCTGTCTATCTGTCTGTCTGTCTGTCTGTCTGTCTGTCTTCATTTCATCATATATCCCATTGAGTGTCGAAGAAGATACACAATTCTAGCTCTATCTCTGCTGGCAGCCTCAGTCATTGACAACTGATGTTGTTCTAGCGTTTCTCGAATGTTGTCAGTCCATGTTACTATGGGTCTACAATGAGCTCTACTTCCATTTCTTCTTTTAATACATATTTTGTTTGCTATAGCATCTCTTAGGACTCCCTCCATATGAGTAAATCATTTCATTTGTGGTCACTGTAAATAGTTTAGAATTGATTCTCTTGCGACATCATATATGATTGTATCTCTCATGCTCATGACTCACTTCAAGCAATTTTTAAAACTTTTCACCTCTTCACTTCCACTCTAATTTCATGCCTTCACTTTCATTTATTTTAATCTGAAGTTGGTTTTTTATGCAAAACTCTATAAAGTGTGAAACATTTATTGTCCAACGTATGATAAGTTATTACATTCTCATCATCCTTTAACTTGTACTGATATCGAAGTGGTTCGATTTTGTGACATCACCAAAAATGCGAAATTCGTAGTTGAATCACATTATTTGTAATTGTAATAATTTAGCACATTAATGACTTTTGGGGGGAAAAAACATTACTTGACATTACATTAATGAATGGCCTGGAAACAAGACGCATATCATTGAGGGCTAAGCTAAGTGTGGTCAACGACTGCATGCGTCAGGATAAACCAACAACAGATCTGATCAGGTCCCGGCTTATCATCGAAGGCTAAGCTAAGTGTGGTCAACGACTGCACGCGTCAAGATAAAATCAACAACAGATCTGATCAGGTCCCGGCATATCATCGAAGGCTAAGCTAAGTGTGGTCAACGACTGCATGCGTCAAGATAAACTAACAACAGATCTTATCAGGTCCCGGCTTATCAGCCCATCGTTATTCCTGGAAAAAAAATAGACCTTCAACCTGGCCAATCGAGTAGGGAACGAAGAGGGAAAGCAACCAGGTTTTGCTTGCTAGAGTCGGATATGTTGGGCCGGAAAGCGTAAATAAAAACAAAAGCACAAAAATGAAGCTACAACTACTTACTGTCTTTATAAGGGCGGATTTAAGAAGATCACTATTCTTTCCTTTACAATCATTGGGTGAACACCAGAAAGAAGGAAATACTGTTTGTCACTTTTTGATGTGATTCATTCAGTTTCTCGCGACAAATATAATTACAACTTAGACTAGCTTCTTGTAGTGAATAGAAATGTATTAAAGAAACATACAATATTTCTGTGCATGCCTTCATGTGGAAATACCTGTTACCATCATCATCAAGTACCATGTCTGCTGGCGTAGGTGATCATGTCTCTCCACAACTTTCAATCTCGACAGTTATTTATCATTTCTGTTGTTTGAGTCTGTAGAAATATGGCTTTACAGAAGAATGTTGAAAATACTATGAACAGCTAAGAAGAGTAATGAAAACGTTCTGAAAGAGACAGCCCGAAGTAAAAAGAGAGCTGTTATTCAATATTAGGAAGAAACAATCATCATTTTGTGGCCATGTAATGAGAAGAGAACAAGTGGAATATATTGTAACAACTGGAAAAATTGAGGGACGAAGAGATAGAGGGAAACAAAGAGAACAAATACTAGACAGCTTAAGAAAATGGCTTGGCAGAAGGTCAACAACAGAAATGATAAATAAATGTCGAGATCGAAAGTTGTGGAGAGATATGATCACCTACGCCAGCAGGCCTGGTTCTTGATGATGATGATGTTGTTGACCTTCTGCCAAGCCATTCTTTTAAGCTGTCTTGTGTTTTTTATCTTTGCTTACCTCTATCTCTTCGTCCCTCAGTTTTTCCAATTGTTACAATATATTCCAGTTGTTCTCTTCTCATTACATGTCCAAAAAAATGATTGTTTCTTCCTAATATTGGATATTAGCTCTCCTTTTTTGGGCTCTTTCAGAATGTTTTGATTACTCTTCTCAGCGAAACATATACCGGGACATATAAAACATGAAAGATAGATATCAGTGCTCATCTCTTCCATTTTCGTTATTTTCCTAGAGTTGTAATCCATCACTCTAATCCGTTCATTTCTGGATTAGATTCTGGTTTAGAAAAACGACATCGGCTGTGGTGTCGCCTTCAGCACGAACTCCATAGCGATGGCAATATTTGTTAACCTTCACATACCTGAAATTCCGGTACCAATTTCACCTGGTGGCTGGGTGGTCACAGAAGTTTTCTTTCTCAACCTCAGCCATGTCGCCTGGTCTACATTAAGCGCTTCTTACAAACACACTACGGCTAGTCCAGAGTTTGGAAATCTACTTGTATTTTACAGCTGTTTTACAATTTGACTATTGTTTCTCTACACTTTATAAACATTTGTTTAATAGAAAAAGTCCCCTGTGGACGTTTTATTATTATGTTATCATACCACTTACATTTAAAGATCTAATTTTTGTTTTACTACCGTTTTTTTTCCCTTGGCTTGTTTTGTGAAGCGGGTTCCAGTGGTCGTGTTTTATATGTTGCACCCTCTCCCCCCCCCTTTCCCCCCCCCCAATCCCCAAGCCACGATAGCTCAGTGGTTAGTGAAGTGGACTACAAAGGACAAAAGGTCGGATTCGATCATGATCGACAGCATCCAGGTTCACCCAGCCTTAAATGGGTACCGGATTGTTTTTCTGAGAAAGTAAAGCGGCATGGGCGTAATACCGACCACATTAACCAAAAATAAAAATAAAAATAAAAAAATCATGTGCCGAAAGTCTATAAATATGATAGTCACCTACACCATATTCCCTATATGTCACGTTGTGTGACGGGGCTCTTTATTTTTTATTCTACCCCCATCTGCCCAATCACCCCCGGTGGAGTTAAAAGATAATCCCTCAGTTGTGTTTTGTAGGTTACGAGTTCCCTATAGCAATGCTGTCAACTCGATACCAGAAGGTGCCATAGCGCCTTTGACTTACATTCCCGGCGCAAACTTTACCTTCACGTTATATTAACGTGTTTTTTTTTTTGTGTGTTCATTTTTAGTAAATTTAATTTAATTTTAGAGTGATTTTAAATTAAATTTGATTTATATATTTAAAAAATAATTAATTTAAGCCTGAAATTAGAATTTCTAAATTTAGACATGAATTTTTACTTTTTTTCCGTGTTAAGCTTACATCTCTTAATTTCAATTACTGTGATCGTACAATGACGTGCTACTTTTGTTGTTAACACAATAGTCACTTGACAACTGCGTCTCCCACAGCTGTTTGTTTTTATTCAAAAGTGGCATTTCAGTTCCAATCTTTGATATTTTGTTGCAGCATTTATGAATGGATGTGTCCGGAGCATAGAACATCACCCTCATTCTTGAAACTAATGTTTCATGGAGGTAGTTTCATCTTATGACATCACACATAAAATGTACAATTGTTTAACTAAAATTAATTATTTATAAATGATAGTTTCGTAGAAAAATTATCGTAACTAAATGATAAAAGTTTGCCAAGAAGGTTTGTGGGCTGAAATATTCAATTCTTGTATGTATATATATATATATTCAATACAATAATTAGTTTTAAATTTTAGTTTAGCCTCTTCTAACCACTTTGAATGTTTAATAGAATACAAAAGTGTGTTTTAGCTCTCAGGAAATGCACAAGTGTGCAACGCAACTAAAGTATCAGTGACAAACAGCTGTACTCTACAGCCTTCATTCGGGTGTGACCCAATGCACAATCACGGTGGACTGATCCGCCTACAACATCGTTTCCTGCAATCATCATCATCATCATCATCATCATCATCATCGAGTACCATCTCCGCAACGAAGGTTGGCTACCATTGAGCCCCATTCTGCTCTGTCTCTTGCTTTGATGGTACAGGTTGTCATGGGCTGGTTTGTCCATCTTTTGATGTTACTCGTCCATGTTAGTCTTGGTCTGCCTCTGCCTCTTTTACCTTGTATTTTCCCCTCCAGGATTACTTTTAGTAGTAGTGTGTTTTAACATTCCCCAAAAATCGCATTTGTCTTGTCTGAATTGTGTTTAGTAGTTCTCTTTTCATTCTTAGTTGGTTTAAGACTTCATCGTTTGTTTTCTTTTCCTTCCATCCAATTCTACCTATTGTTCTGTATATCCACATTTCAAAGGCTTCAATTCTCTGTTCTATTTTCTTGTCCAATGGTCATGTTTCTGCACCATATAGGAATGTTGAGAATACATAAGATGTTGCTATTCTTAGTTTTAGACCTTGTGTTATTTGTTTTGATGTTAGTATGTTCTTCATGGCATTAAAATTACTTTTTGCCATTCATATTCTTTTGTTTATTTCAATTGTATATTTTCCATCACTGGTTGTAGCATGTCCAAGGTAGTTGTAGTTCTGAACTGTCTCCAGGTCTATTCCTTCAATTTTGATATCCACTTATGGGTTTTGAGTATTTTCTTTGTTTATGATCATAGTTTTAGTCTTTTTGATATTCATATCTAGTCCATATTTTTTGCTTGTCATGTTTATTTTATTAAGTAATTGTTGTAGATCTTTAGGATTTTCTGCTAGTAGTACAGTATCTTCAGCATATCTTAGGTTATTGATTATCTTTCCATTAATTTGTAGACCTGACATCTCTGTGATCTTTTTAAAGACTTGCTCAGTGTATAAATTGAACAAGCACCATGATAGGATGCATCCCTGTCTTACCCCTCTTTTTATATTAATGGGTGTAGAGTTCTCTTTGTTATATTTTATTATTGCTGTGTCCTGCAATAGGAGAATCGAAAAATTAGATGTCCTTTTACGAGAGCATAATATATATGCAGGTGACAGGATCAATGCGATTCATATCTGTTTTCACTATCCCCGCTTCAATTAGTCAGATACCTATTCTTTTTTCTGCTTTACCGAATGAGATTGAATCCTGGTTTATTTTATCACACTAATAGCGCTCTACCATCTCGCTACTAGCGCTATGTTGTAATTTGTAATGTATTTTGCCGCATCTTCCAGTATTTCGTGTTGGCCTTGCGACGAAATCCACTGTTTCGTTGGTTGAAAAGCGCGCTTACGGTGTTGGAAACCCGCGTTAGACAGAAAGTTTTTTTTTTTTTAAATCGGGGGTGAAATAAAAATCCTGAGACTCACACGTCGTGACGACTGCTTTGACCAAGCGGTTTTTATTTTTCTGGTCACTATCGTGACCACCCCTTCAGACATACACCAGCAATATGTGTTGTAAAGATTGTTTACCAGTATTTAATGTTTGTTCACCGTATCATTATGGGGAGCCGAGATAGCTCAGTGGTTAGTGAACTGGACTACAAAGGAGAAGAGGTCTGGTTCGATCCTGATAGACGGCTTCCGGGTTCACCCAGTCTTGAATGGGTACCTGATTTTTTCTCCCAAAGTAAAGTGGCACGGGCGTAATACCGACCACATTACCCCAAAAATCATGTGCCGAAGTTCTAATAAAAATTATGATTACTAACACCAAATTCCTTATACCCAATTTGGCGTGACGAGACTCTTTACATTTTTTTTTAACCATGTCTTTATACATATGTCTGAAGGCACGCAATAAAAACAGGTAGACAAACTTCATGCTGACCGAAATCAGGAAAAAAGATGGATGGATAGATGAATATATAAAATGATTTGTATTTTGGAACAGCACAATGTGTACAGACGGAAGTACGCAGATAAATACAGTGACTGGATTTTCATGTGACTTTATAAATAAATAGGGAATAGCGTAGTGCGGAGTGTGCTGATTTAGAAAAGAAGTGAATGTGAGTTTGAATCAGCGTGTATAAAGTCGCGAAACATATCATGACGTAAATATCATCACTTTGATGGATACGTTATCACCACGAGCAACATGGTCATGGAGGTGGTGGGAGTGACCAGGACATTAATCTGGTTAGAGTCAGAAAATTACACCCATGCCTGCATTACTAAGTTATTCGATGAAGATGATAAGAAAAGTGGAGGCAGGCTCTGTACGCATGCAGTGGGTAGAGTCGTTGCAGAAGTCAAAAATACGTGAGGTCACCTTTGTCTATGTCCCTGGACATGCGGGAGTACGGGGAAATGAAAGAGCGGACAGGTTGGCAAGCTGTGCTGTTGTTGAAGACGGTCAACAAATGGATTAAAGCGGACGTCATCAATGTCCACCGAGATGTGAGGAGGGCATAGGACTTCGACAACCATGAGTCCACGTCACTCCATCGGATGAAACAGATGGTAGTTAAGATGGGCACATCCAGAAACGAGAAACTTAGGGAACGTGTACGAAGACTAATCAACCAACACAGAACTGGAGTCGTCAGTTGCTGGACACTGCAGGATTTGCTGAGGAAGGGATCTTATGACATATTCGGAGTGTAACGATGATTATCCGAAAATAATTAAGTGTCATCAAATCGATGACGTAATTTCAAAAATATGTTTCATGTTACCACACAGCTACTTTCTAAACATCCGTTACTTTAACGTTACTCCTGTCAGCCACAACTACTTTCTAAACATCCTTTATTTTAACGCTACTCCTGTCGGCCACAACTACTTTCTAAACATCCTTTATTTTAACGCTACTCCTGTCGGCCACAGCTACTTTCTAAACATCCTTTATTTTAACGCTACTCCTGTCAGCCACATCTACTCTCTAAACATCCTTTATTTTAACGCTACTCCTGTCAGCCACAGCTACTTTCTAAACATCCTTTATTTTAACGCTACTCCTGTCAGCCACAGCTACTTTCTAAACATCCTTTATTTTAACGCTACTCCTGTCAGCCACATCTACTTTCTAAACATCCTTTAGTTTAAAGCTACCCCTGTCGGCTCACCTGAAGAAACAAAATTAATTTGTACATGACTCATTGACCTGATGAAGGTAAATAACAAGTGAGCTGAGCACAGTCCTTCTCGCCTGCAAATTTTGTGGCATAGCAGGATTAATTTGAATAATTGATTCCTATACAACATGGCCTTCTCCATCTTCTACATTCGCCTGAAAGCAACTATTTATCGTTATAGAACGCTACTTGACGGTAGACACATTCTGTTGTGGTTGACATCAAACTGCTGTAACACTGCTATTCGACTACAGCACTTCATCTCTGGATGCCAGCGTACCTTCTACCTTATATCCCTACTCGTTTAACCAGAATGATTAGCCTAAATTACATGCTAAAATGGGTAGGGTTTTGGTTGAATCAGGTTCACTGATACTGTCACACGTGGTCATCCATGAATGATTGACCGCTTTCAGGACTAATCGTGTTGAATATCTGGGACCCTTTCATTTATATATATATATATATATATATATATATATATATATATATATATATATATATAGACCCCTACATTTCTTCTTTCCTTCATCATTTGCCTTTCGGCGTCGAGGGCAGATATCGTTTGCAGTCTTTTGCTCTTCTGTTGGCCTTTAGCGCTGTTGTTTACTAGAGACAGTAGCCTTCGTCAGTCACAGTTGACTATGGATTTTAAGTTGACCGTGGATTGACATGGACAAGCCCTCATGTGGGAAACAAACAGGTAAGAGAAAAAGTGGAAGACCCAGAGTGACACTGAGATGAACATTGATGAGAGATGCAAGAGCAGCAGGAATCGGCTCCCTCAATGAGATAGAGCTGCTTGCACAGAACAGTGACAAATGGCAAGATTTGATAAAATGTCTTTAAACGAACTGAAAACTGTAGAACAAAAATTCACATAAGAGAAGGAGTATCTTGGTCTACGCCCTATGGGCCGGCTACGGCTCGAAAGGTCAATAGATAGATGGATTTTTGTTGTTTTGCTACTGTTTCTAATATTTCTTCAATTCAGCTTCTTCATGGTCAGCCCTTGGATCTGGTGTTCTCGCAATGTTAATCGATGGCTAACTGTGTTGTATTTTGGTCTTCCTGTCTTATCACATGGATAACTATTTTTATGTGTTGATTTTTATGTATTCAATAGCGGGAACTATTTCTAGCTTCTTTCTCCATTCTTCATGTCTTATTTTATCTCTAATGCTGTTTCCTGTCATGCATCTAACACATTTCATCTTGATAGTTGTAAGTTTATGTATATATATGAATATATATATATATATATATATATATATATATATATATATATATATATATATGTAAGTATGTTCGTGCGTACATATATATATATATAACGGTCTGTCTACCAGTCAATCTGTGATCCAGACCATGGCAGGATTCAGTGGGTGGCGATGCGCCCTCCGAAGGGCCCATAGCCCGAGACACGTTCCTCCCGGATCACAACCTCAGGATACTAAAAGGCCCCTTTTGTGCTGGTGAACACTGGAAACAATTTGTGCGTCCCCGAAAATTATTCTTAGGTATCGGGTTTCCAGGCTATTAGAAATCCTTTGTGCCCAGGCGACACTGGGACCGGGGCAACAGCCGACTGTACCGGCCCCCGACCAAGCCTAATCGTTGTGCTGGTCCCAGGGAAGCCGGGCGAAAGGGATCGAATGTTTCTGAATTCATTCGGTTCATTCTGATCTACCAATATTTGGTTACATGGAGGCCTGGCAGGACAATTCAACAACACTGACGATTGTGTTTTTGGGGTAGACGGAAGATCAAAACGTTTAAGCGCGGAGAGTGACGAGAAGAATAAGGAAGGTAGATGAAAGATAATGGGAGGGGAGACACCTGTGATTAGTTCTGATCGACCGATAAGAAAGAAAAGAAGCGAATATGTTGTCTCTTTTTCGTTTTCAGCGTCACCCTTTTAAGTGGGCGTGAAGGAGCTATGTCCCTAGTTTACTACAAGCCATGACATTTTCTTTCTCCTTTCGGCCAGACACATACGACTTTGGTATGATAAAGTCTAACTTGTTTCTGTCTTATCTTAGTTGTCATCTGTTTGATTTAAAAAGTTATTAGTTTATATAGGAGTGATGGCATCAAGATGCATCATAATATCAAAAGATGCGAAGTTGCTGTAAAAAAAAAAAAAAATTAAAGAGCCCCCGTCACGCCAAGTGGTGTATAGAGAATATGGTGTTATATAGTGACCATAAATTGTACAGCCCCTCAGCACATGGTTTTTGAGGTAATGTGGTCGGTATTACGGCCGTGCCGCTTTACTTTCCCATAAAAAAATCCGGTACTCACTTAAGGCTGGGTGAACCCGGAAGCCGTCGGTTGGGATCGAACCCTACCTCTTGTTCTTTGTAGTCCAGTTCACTTTCCACTGAGCTATCGTGGTCATTGTCAGCTTATATACTTGCTTGCGTTCGTCTCATGACTAAAGGAAAACACCTCTTCATTTTGCCACGAAAAGCCAAACGCTAGGGAACACTGCCACTCATCTAACAAAACATTAGCTATTGTGGACAATGTATTACACGCAGGTGTTCTCATGACTATGTTATGCTATATAAGGCTACGATCGCAGCTCGGAATACATTGTTTATCTGTATTTTTCCAATTATTCATGCTGTTTCGTCCTAAATGTTTGTCTGCAACGCAGGTATTCAGCCCTACCATATCCGGGAGATACTTGTCTTAATAGGAAAATTACAGATACACAATGTATTCCGAACTGTGATCGCAGCCTTATGCTATAGTCATGAGAACACCTACGTGTAAGACATTGTCCACGATAGCTAATTTTTTAGTTAGCTAAGTGGCAGTGTTCCCTAGCGTTTGGCTTTTCGTGGCAAGGCGCTGTGCCACTGAGTACGGGTTCAATCCTGCATCGGTCCATATACTGTTCTTTTTTCTTTTTTTTTTCTGCTGTTGATTATTTGTCTTTTTTTTCCCCGAGTGCTGTAAGTATACCTCTTCCTCTGAATTGATATATCTGACTTCAGCACTACATTTGTGAGTACCGGGTTGTCTTCCCACTTCGATCCTTCCTCACTTGGTTAGTCTGTTCCTGAAGACCAGTAGTTCCTGCAGTACAGGAACAAGACAGGAGATTGAACACTCAAGTAAGTCTGAAAACAGACAGGGCAGGGTAACTGTTAGAGATCGAGAGCAGTACAGGAACAAGACAGGAGATTGAACACTCAAGTAAGTTTGAAAACAGACAGGGCAGGGTAACTTTTAGAGGTCGAGAGCAGTACAGGAACAAGACAGGAGATTAAACACTCAAGTAAGTCTGAAAACAGACAGGGAAGGGTAACTGTTAGAGGTCGAGAGCAGTACAGGAACAAGACAGGAGATTAAACACTAAAGTATATCTGAAAAGCAGACATGGAAGGGTAACTGTTAGAGGTCGAGAGCATTAGAGGAACAAGACAGGAGATTAAACACACAAGTAAGTCTCGAAAACAGATAAGGAAGGGTAACTGTTAGAGGTCGAGAGCATTAGAGGAACAAGACAGGAGATTAAACACACAAGTAAGTCTGGAAAACAGATAAGGAAGGGTAACTGTTAGAGGTCGAGAGTAGCGGACAGGGAAGCATTAACATTGTACGTCTATTGGAAGCCATAGACAGAATAACGTAAAGAAGGGAACATATAAGACCAACAGACGAAGTGAACACGATGGCCTTAATTTTGGAGATGTCCGCAAGGGATATGAAACGTAAACAATATATAGAAATTTAGGAAAGGTTACGAATTATGCTAGAAAGTAACGGAGCGAGAAGAGAACTAGCAAGGGTAGTAACAAAGATAAACACGTATCAGATGGACTTCGGGCACTAAAGGAGACGAACGTTTATAAGAGTGAGACCAGAACATCTAGAGAGCGGATAAGTGAGCAAGAGAAAACGTTATTAATCGTCAGAGGAAGAATGAGAAAATGACAGAAGTATTAAGAGAGGATGTCGTCATACTTTTGAAGAACACGACCGTGGTTGTATAAGGATTGATCAATTATAAATTATTTATTACTGAATCATTCGGTAATTTCGTCTATGAAGAAAATACACGTTTCCATGCAACAAGTAGATAGAGATAGATAGAGCGGACTTATTCATCATCATTGAGTGCCGTCACCGTATCAAAGTTTGGCTACAACGGAGCGCCATTCCGCTGTCTCTTCCTTTGATAGTACAGAATGTCATAGGCTGACTTACCATCTTTTGATGTTACTCGTCGATGTAGGTCTGCGCTACCTCTTTTGCCTTGTATTTTCTCTTCCAAGAGAGAACTTACTGCTGGATTGGTTTTCTAGAGACTAGTGGAATAATAGTAGCAGGGAATATTAGTAGCCAGGAATATTAGTAGCCGGGAATATTAGTAGCCGGGAATTTTAGTAGCCGGGAATATTAGTAGCCAGGAATATTAGTAGCCGGGAATATTAGTAGCTAGGAATATTTGTAGACGGGAATATTAGTAGCCAGGAATATTAGTAGCCGGGAATATTAGTAGCAGGGAATATTAGTAGCAGGAAATATTAGTAGCAGGGGATATTAGTAGCAGGGGATATTAGTAGCAGGGAATATTAGTAGCAAGGAATATAGGTAGCCAGGAATATTAGTAGCCGGGAATATTAGTAGCCGGGAATATTAGTAGCAGGGATATTAGTAGCAGGGAATATTAGTAGCAGGGAATATTAGTAGCAGAGGATATTAGTAGCAGGGGATATTAGTAGCAGGGAATATTAGTAGCAGGGAATATTAGTAGCAGGGAATGTTAGTAGCAGGATTATTAGTAGCCGGGTATATTAGTAACAGGGAATATTAGTAGCAGGGAATATTAGTAGCAGGGAAAATTAGTAGCGGGGAATAATAGTAGCAGGGAATATTAGTAGCCGGGAATATTAGTAGCGGGGAATATTAGTAGCCGGAAATATTAGTAGTCGGGAATATTATTAGCCGGGAATATTAGTGGCCGGGAATATTAGTAGCGGGGAATATTAGCAGCCTTGAATATTAGTAGCCTTGAATATTAGTAGCCTTGAATATTACTAGCCTTGAATATTAGTAGCCTTGAATATTAGTAGCCTTGAATATTAGAAACCGAGAATATTAGTAGCCTTGAATATTAGTAGCCGGAAATATTAGTAGCCTTGAATATTAGTAGCCTTGAATATTAGTAGCCAGAAATATTAGTAGCCTTGAATATTAGTAGCCTTGAATATTAGTAGCCGGAAATATTAGTAGTCTTGAATATTAGTAGTCTTGAATATTAGTAGCCTTGAATATTATTAGCCAGAAATATTAGTAGCCTTGAATGTTAGTAGCCTTGAATATTAGTAGTATTGAATATTAGTAGCCTTGAATATTAGTAGCCTTGAATATTATTAGCCAGAAATATTAGTAACCTTGAATATTAGTAGCCTTGAATATTAGTAACCTTGAATATTAGAAACCGAGAATATTAGTAGCCTTGAATATTAGTAGCCGTAAATATTAGTAGCCTTGAATATTAATAGCCTTGAATATTAGTAGCCAGAAATATTAGTAGCCTTGAATATTAGTAGCCTTGAATATTAGTAGCCTTGAATATTAGTAGCTGGAAATATTAGTAGCCGGGAAAATGAATCAAAGAATTCTCTAGTGTCAAGTGTGCATCCAATCAAAAGTATTAAGAAGAAATTGACAGCATAACTGTACGTGCTCACAACCAGAGAAAGCCAACATCAGAATGTTACATCTATCTTTTAGGCAGACGATCACGCGAAGGAGATCATGGGCTTTGAAGAAAGGGGGCTTTTTTAAAATAGAGTATTATAGTTAGAAACTTGTAAATTTATAAAACAACGTGTATTGATTTTAAAAAAAAAACTGTTGTTTGTAATGTGTCTCATTGAAATAATATAGATTTCGAGTAAATTGTCATGAAGAGTTTATTGTGATAGTATAATTTTTACATCAGAAAGAAGCAATCACATTTTTTCGGGCACATCATGAGAAGAGGAAAGTTGGAATACGTGGTTACAACTAGCAAAATAAAAAGAAAGAGAGATCACGGACGACAAAGAGAGAAAATACTGGATAGCTTGGTGTCATGGCATGGAAAACAGTCAACAACAGAAGTGATATGATGCAATGTAGATAGAAGATTGTGGAGGGACATGATCGCCTGCGCCAACCGGTATGGCACATGATGATGATGATGATGATAATTTTGATAGAATTGTGATTGTATAATTGTATAATTTAGAGAGAATTGTGAGTGTATAATTGTAAGAGAATTGTGATTGTATAATTGTGAGAGAATTGTGAATGTATAATTGTGAGAGAATTGTGATTATATAATTGTGAGAGAATTGTGATTGTATAATTGTGAGAGAATTGTGATTGTATAATTGTGAGAGAATTGTGATTATATAATTGTGAGAGAATTGTGAATGTATAATTGTGAGAGAATTGTGATTATATAATTGTGAGAGAATTGTGATTATATAATTGTGAGAGAATTGTGATTGTAATATTGTGAGAGAATTGTGATTGTATTATTGCGAGAGATTTGTGAAAAATATAATTGTAAAAGAAACAATCACCATTTTTCAGGCATATCAAGAAAAGAGGAAAGTTGGTATACTTGGTTAGAACTCGCAAAATACAGGAAAAGAGAGATCGTGGACGACAAAGAGAAAAAATACAAGATAGCTTAGTGTCATGGAGCCGTGATAGCTCAGTGGTTAGTGAACTGGACTACAAAGGACAAGGGGAAGGATTCGATCCCAACCGACTGCTTCCAGGTTCACCCAGCCTTTAATGGGTACCGGATTTTTTCTGTTTTTCTGGGAAAGTAAAGCGGCACGGGCGTAATGCCGACCACATTACCCCAAAAATCATGCGCTGAAGGTCTGTAAAATTTAAGGTCACTAACACCATATTCCCTTTACGCCACTTGGCGTGACAGGGATACTTTACTTTGTTTTTTTTTAAGAGAATGCCGTGGCAGAAGGTCAACAACAGAAATGATAAATAACTGTCGTGATTGAAAGTTGTGAAGAGACATGATCACCTACGCCAGCAGGCCTGGTACTTGATGATGTTTGACTGTAGTCAAAGAACAATAGCAAGAACCGTCTCGTAAAGAAATCTGGGGAGGAGTGACGAAAGATATGGCGGCAAGGGACAATGTTCCGAGGAATAATGAAAGCAGTCGCTTTTAACACATAGAGGGTGGAGACTCTAGAGTATGAAACAATTTCTTTGCTATCACACAAACTAATTACCAACTTCTCCGTCACAGAAAAGTACAGTCAATATACATGAACATTTATATATTTTAATGTAAAACTTTAATTAACATCGCATATGCTTTTTACATATATAAAAACATAAAATAATGAAAAAATACAACTCATAAAATACAAATGGAAAAAAAATTATTATAATTATTGAAACATCAACACTACAATAAACATAACTACAAGTAAGTGAATTATTGTAACAAGAGAAATAAAACACGTTAAATATCCCTATTTTAATATTCCAGTAACTACATAAGTACATCAGTGTACATAACAACATAACTACATAACAACTACATAACAACAACGTATATTACATATTTTAACAAACAATAAAATAACACAAAACACAAACCTAAACAAAGATAGTTTAACAAATGTAAGTTTAACCAGAAAGAATACGCATTTAGAAATCGTATCTCGAGAACATGTAAAAGAGAAGTTTATAGAGCTACTCCCGCTAAGTGCAACAACAGATTCTGGCTCTGTCAGGATCTGACAGTCGTTACAAAGATAAGACGCGACTCAAGAATGTTCTCATGAAGTCTGCACCGAAACCCGAGCTTAACACCGAGGGCTACTGAGAACTACTGTTAAATTCTTCAGATAATACAGGCTTGGAATTTACCGTTTTTGCGCTCAGAATGTTCCAATTTTTTTGTTACAAATGAAATTTTTGGTTTTGTTTCATCATTTTTTTTTTGTAAATTAATTTAGTTCCTTAACTTGAGAAAATGGTGTGTAAGTAATATAGCTATATCCGTATTATTGGTGTTTATGTTTCTAGATGTATATTACAAGGATTTTTTTCGTTAATTCTCAATTATTATCCTGTTCGCATTATCTATGTTTATTTTTCCGTATACCAACATCATCCTCATCATCTTTTTCTTCTCTATCTCCTAAGTTAGGAACAGCGACTACTCAATCTCCTCCCCGGTCTCTAAAAGAGCCTACAAGCGCTGTGTTAAAATTTACATCTGCAATAGTTGCAACTTTTGAGCCTAGTACATCCAGCTTCAGTATAGCACTTTAGGGAAACCGGTTACCTTCCCTCCTCGCTCTCTCCCTCTCTCTTTTTTCAACAGCGGCCCTTTTTATTTTTCTTCTTCTGCTCTTTCACTAGCAGACGTCAATTTTATCTTTTTAGTAGCACCATTATGACTATAACTGCACAATTTTCATGAGCATTTAAATATCTTCCTTGATAATAATCAAACATGTCAGTGCAATGGCCGGCATTTGGATCATAGGCGAGGGTGCGCTCTTCCCACCCATATGGGAATATTGAAAATTCGTTTTTTTGTGTAAACGAGTGAAGTAATTTTTTTTTAAGTTTCTTTTTAAATGTGACATGGCAGGTAATTTTTTTTTTTTCGCCAGCTTTTACCTCTGACGAAGTCCCTAGAGACTAGAAACTGAATTTTGCGCGTTAATTCGATTTTCCCTGGCAGCCGTGTGCACAGGGGTCCCTCGCAGCACAGGCAGATAACTCCGACTTCGGAGGTACTCATATTTTTTCCGTCGATGAGTAATTGACGTTTCAAGCCGGGCCTCGCTGCTGAGATCAGGGGTGGTTGCCGCAGAGAGAAATCATAAATAAAAATACCAACCGGTGTAACCGGGATTTGAACCCACAACCTCTCTGTCTCGAGGCCGTCGTATTGCCTCGAGACCAACCAGTCCCCATGGCAGTATATGCATCCTATTCTTTATTATTTTTTTCTTTTCTTCCTGTAAAGTTTTGATTTATATGTTGAGGGAAAAATGACATGTTCACTACTAATACTTCTTTAAGATCCGTTTTCGATAGGACTAGGTCATTAATCACACATACCTTCAGATCAAGAGGGTAAAAAACTAATGTCTGTAATAGTGGTTGGAACCGCAACCCTGTGGGTGAAGCCAATAGCTTAGTTTATCATGATAATGCGATAAGTCTTCATAAGTATAGAAAAATTGCAGGCTAATTCAAGGTCTTTGACAACATCAGTGGCGTGGTGTGGGTTGTCAGCCCTCGGGGGCACGCAAGTTTGTGGGTTGCCAGCTTTTTTTGGGCAGGGTATATATTGCTCTCCATAACCTGCTTTTTTAATTTATTTATTACTACGGTTATTCTTTTCCAAATTGTACACTCCAGGGCAATCGCCCTTACGACACTTCACGCGATACGCCACTGAACACCATCAAGTACGTAATTTTCATGGAATGTCAGTTGCGAAGGACACACGAACCTTCTCTGCATGTTGGGCACCACCGTAGCAGGTGTTCACCAGTCATTAGGCTAATGCCACAGTCAAACCACAGGCCTTTGTTAAATTGAATAATACAGATTAAGCCGGTGAGAAAACATTTGCTAAAATGGTCCAGGCAGGTGAAATGTCTAGCCAGGAAGGATAATCCGTCTATAGAAACATTGGGGACTGGGTTGTCTAGAGGTAGAACGCCGGGTCTGAACAAGAACAGCAGAGTTCGAATCTCACCACATGTGGTGGGGTTTTTCTCCTGAAAGTCATGGTTTTGTCTGGACGCAAGGGCACCTCACAGCAATAGAGCTGGATGTTGTCAGGGGCCCAGCTGATGGCTTGCTACTGGATCGGTGGACCAGACCCTGCTCTACCTCTCCATGGTGCCCCCAGAAACAGGCTAACTTGTCTAGTCTGACCATTCGAGTAGGGTTCGAAGAGGGAAGATAACCCGGTACTCAAACATCGATCCCGCTTCGGACCATATATTGTTCTTTGTTTTTTTTTTCTGTTGTTGTTTATTTGTCAGTTTTTCCGAGTGCTAACACATACCTTTTCCTTCTATTATTCCCTATTATCGCCTCGGAAGTTTCCCTATTTAATAATATTTATTTATTATTATTTGTCTCCAGTACTCAAACATCACAAGTTTACTGCAAATCACAACACAACGTATACACGCCTCTTAGCGTATTTTAAGGGCGGATGATGAAGAAGCGTATTCCTTTAGACGACGGGCGAACGCAAGCAAGCACGGTTTTGTCTTTGTTTTACTCACCGCTGGTTTCTGGGAAGGGGAGCCGCGATAGCTCAGTGGTTAGTTAACTGGACTACAAAGGATAAGATGTAGAGTTTGATCCCAACCGACGACTTCCGGGTTCACCCAGCCTTTAATGGGTACCGGATTTTTTTTTTTTTTTTTTTTTTGGGGGGGGGGGGGGGGGGGGGGGGGGGGGGAAGTAAAGCGGCACGCGCGTAACACCGACCACATTACCCCAAAATCATGTGCCGAAGGTCTGTAAAATGTATGGTCACTAACACCATATTCCCTATACGCCACTTGGCATGACGGGGGAAACTTTACTTTTTTTTTTTTTTACTGGTTTCTGGAAAGGGAGATCCGTAGTCTGAATTCTCTAAAAACGGCAGAAAACAAGAGGTCCCGTTTGTAAAATGCGCACGTTGCGCATGTCAAATAAAAAAAGAAAAGAGTAGACCAAATATGGTTGTTGCGCGGGCATAAATCGTTAAAGAAATTTACGCATGTCGAGTACGGGTATATGGAGCCAGAAGGCGCAAACACTGCGACTTGTCGTAAAACAACGACACGACGATTCTACGAACACTTAACACAAGGTGTATGCTTAGAATAAGCCATAGAAAGAGATTAGTTGCAAGAACAAGGCTTCAAAATCTTTAAACAGTGCATAGACTGAAAGTGTTAGGCAACTCATAATTGACTGTTTCAATGAAGATTAGTGAACAAAAGCTGGTCAAGATAGCACCTCTCCTTGATAATCCTGGAAACTGACCAGCCTGGAGTAGACATTCAGCAGGAAAAGCAAATTGTGTACTTAAATCAGAAGCTAATATCGTATTCAAGCTTATGAACATATTCCTTTCTTTCTCTCTCTCTCTCACACACTCTGTCTCTCTCACTCACACACTCTGTCTCTCTCTCTCACTCACACACTCTGTTTCTCTCTCTCACACTCACACACTATGTCTCTCTCTCTCTCACACTTACACACCCTGTCTCTCTCTCTCTCACACTCACACTCACACACTCTGTCTCTCTCTCTCACACTCACACAATCTGTCTCTCTCTCTCTCACTCACATACACACACACTCTCTCTCTCACACTCACACACTCTGTCTCTCTCTCTCTATCTCTCTATCTATCTATCTATCTATCTATCTATCTATCTATCTATCTATCTATCTATCTATCTATCTATCTATCTATCTATCTATCTATCTATCTATCTATCTATCTATCTATCTATCTATCTATCTATCTATCTATCTATCTATCTATCTATCTATCTATCTATCTATCTATCTATCTATCTATCTATCTATCTATCTATCTATCTATCTATCTATCTATCTATCTATCTATCTATCTATCTATCTATCTATCTATCTATCTATCTATCTATCTATCTATCTATCTATCTATCTATCTATCTATCTATCTATCTATCTATCTATCTATCTATCTATCTATCTATCTATCTATCTATCTATCTATCTATCTATCTATCTATCTATCTATCTATCTATCTATCTATCTATCTATCTATCTATCTATCTATCTATCTATCTATCTATCTATCTATCTATCTATCTATCTATCTATCTATCTATCTATCTATCTATCTATCTATCTATCTATCTATCTATCTATCTATCTATCTATCTATCTATCTATCTATCTATCTATCTATCTATCTTTACTTCCTCTTTGACCCGCTCGAGTGTTCAGTAGAATATGCTCCAGCTCCTACTCTCTTCTGGCAACCGCAGTAATTGTAAATTGTGTAGCATTTTGTGGATGTTATCAGTCTATCTTACTCTGGGTCTAACACGGACTTTTCTTTCATCTCCCCTTTGAATAAATCAATATATATATATATATATATATATATATATATACCACCATCATCGCTATCAGGTCGCATGTTGCTTGCAGAAGGTTGCATTCACAACAGTCCGTCTGGCAGAACTGTCTGTAGCCAGATCTCCCACTTATGTTGTCATGTTCTAGTTCTCCTTAATGTCTTGAAACCACCACTGTCTTCTTTGCCTTCCATTATTGTTCTTTCCAGCCTTTAATATATATATATATATATGTATGATTTTTTATTGGGGGGGGGGGGGGGTGTGCAGGACGTGTTGGTACTCCAGAGGTAGGACACAGCCTCTGGACAGGGAGATGCCATGTACGATCCCCACCACAGGCGGTGGGACATAGACACAAATCGAATTCGTCTTATCCGAGGTCCAGCTCTCAGAACATCGTGAAAAAAACGGTAGATCCCCGTGTGTATTCGCGCACGTTAAAAATCATAAGCAGTTTAAAATGGAAAAGAATTGGCCAAAAAATGTCCGCGGCCCGGAAAGAATTGTTATGCAAATCTACTCATATCGAAGATGGATATGTCGGGACGAAAAGTGCTGAAATTGCGGCCTTGACCTAAACTAGCGACATATTGCATCCAAATCCACTTAGCGCGTTAAGCTAAGGAGAAGAAGAGATATGTTGGCGGACATAGAATCTCTTGGCATTGTTTCCAAACGAGCAAACCATTTCATTTGTTAAGTAAATCTCTGTAAGTAGTTCAGACTGATTCAGTGCCCATTCTTTCTCTTACTGCGTCATTTCTGATTCCGTCTCTTCTGGTCACTCCAAGCGCCTTTCTCAATCCCATTTCTGTCATGACTAGCTGACTTTTAAAAGAATGCATTATTCGGTTGTAATATTATCTCATTTACTTTAATTTCTTCTGATGTAAGTTAGAATTCCTGTCCATGGCTTTCTTACGTAGTATATAATAATAGTACGTGATGAGGAACCGCGGTTAGACATATTCTTATTTCGTGCCCAGAAGATATTTGTTATATGCCACACACTTTGATGTTTTTACGCTGTCTGAGCCGTTGATCATTTCTGATTCTTCCGCCCCATCTACCGTCACTGACTTGATATATTCGGGATGGATATTCCTGGCAGGTGCCATTGAGGTCAAAATAGACGTTTACCTGTCGAGCCGCGAACACACTTTGGCCTATTGACGATAGGTCAAACGCATCATCATCTTAAGAAGACGCATCATCCTCTTAAGAAGAAGAAATAATATTCCACTGAAATATTGATAAAGTTCACAGTCTATCCATTCGTTCGTCAGAAGTAAACATAACTACAGAGGGGAATAGCAGCACAATATTTTACAACTAGACTGTCGCGCAAATTAGTTAAACACGAAAGTAAAAGCGGAGTCAGAAAAAAAATATCAACACGCAGTCGCCATGACAAGACAGAATAACTAAATGTTATACCTTCTCAATATTCCTGTATGTTGTAAAAAAAAAAAATTGACATTAGACAACAGAACGGAACAGAAAATTGAAGCCTTTCAAGTATGAATGTATAGAAAAATAGGAAGAATTGGATGGAATGAAAAGAAAACAGATGAAGTCTTTTTAAACAACTAAAAAGGAAATGAGAATTACTTAACACAATTCAAACAGGACAAATGAGATTTTCGGGGCATGTTAAATGGCACAGCGGAATATGACAAGTAATATTGGAAGGGAAAATACAAGTTAAAAGAAGCAGAAGTAGACCAAGACTAACATGGACGAGTAACATCAAAAGAGGACAAGCTAACCTATGACAACCTGCACTATCAAAGCAAGAGACTGAGCGGAATGGCGCTCATGGTAGCCAACCTTCGATGCGGAGACGGCACTCGATGATGATGATTACATTAATTTTAATTTTTGGTAAAGTCTTCTTCTTTCTTACGATTATTATTTTTGTCTTTTTGTATGATCATAATTTCTTGAATATTTTAATTTATATTCTGCAACTCATTTTCATCGCTTAATTGGCGATTAATACTATATCTGTAGCATCGTCATGTATAGCTTATGAACCCTTACTTTTACTTCGGTTATCTTTTATGGTTCTTATCATTATCTCAATATACAGATTATGCAAATTTTGTGATTGTATCCGTCTACCTAATACTTTGTTTTATCTGTTGAAACATTTTTGTTTGGCTTCCAGTTGGCTGCTTTTTTTTGGAAGTACATATTCTTTATTTATTCTGAGATATTTGCTGCCAGCATTTATTCTTTCCGTGCGTTACCGGGGCCTCATTATGAGGGAAGAAAAGAATAGTGATACTGCGACCTTCCAGGCATGTCGTAAGAGGCGACTAAGGAGTTTGATTGATGGCTTGGCAAGCTGTCATTTAAAAAAGTATTGTTATGGAAACAGCCATAGATTTTAGAAGCAGTGATCTCTGCAATATGTGCCATGTTTCTGTTTTTGAGATTGTGGTTCTGCCCTATGTGCCGTCTTCGGCTCGAAAGGACAATAGATAGATAGATAGATAGATAGATAGATAGATAGATAGATAGATAGATAGATAGATAGATAGATAGATAGATAGATAGATAGATAGATAGATAGATAGATAGATAGATAGATAGATAGATAGATAGATAGATAGATAGATAGATAGATAGATAGATAGATAGATAGATAGATATAGATAGATAGATAGATAGATAGATAGATAGATAGATAGATAGATAGATAGATAGATAGATAGATAGATAGATAGATAGATAGATAGATAGATAGATAGATAGATAGATAGATAGATAGATAGATAGATAGATAGATAGATAGATAGATAGATAGATAGATAGATAGATAGATAGATAGATAGATAGATAGATAGATAGATAGATAGATAGATAGATAGATAGATAGATAGATAGATAGATAGATAGATAGATAGATAGATAGATAGATAGATAGATAGATAGATAGATAGATAGATAGATGTATACTTTCTAAATGTTATTTTTTTCTTGGCATTCTGAGCAAATTAGAGAAATCGCCAATCAACCACTAATATCTTCAGTAATCAAGAAAAGACGATGGTCATATGTTGGACATGTGATGAGAAGAGATAATAACCGAATAACAAAGCAAGCCCTCATGTGGGAAACAACAGGTAAGAGGAAAAGAGGAAGAACCAGAGAGACACTGAGAAGAACATTGATGAGAGAGGCAAGAGCAGGAATCGGCTCCCTCAATGAGATAGAGCTGCTTGCACAGAACAGAGACAAATGGCGAGATTTGATTAAATATTTTTAAAAGAATTGAAAACTGCTAGAATAAAAATTTAGATAAGAGAAGGAATATCTTGGTCTACGCCCTATGGGCCAGCTACGGCTCGAAAGGTCAATAGATAGATAGATTCGCTTTGTCTGCATTTTATAAAATATAAAAGCATTCGGAGCATGTGATGGTTTTTTTTAAGTTTTGCATGAAACCCAAAATAAAATGGTTTCATCACTTTTTCTACCTTTTCAGCTCCCTGTGGAGCATAGGTCTTCAACAAACACTTTCCAAGCCGTTATGTTTCTTGCCATTCTTTTAAGATCATTCCATGTCTTCCCCATCATCTTCATCTCTGCTTTCATCTGTCTTCTCCAAGAATATCTTGATCTTCCTCTTTGTCTTTTTCTTTTGGGGTTCCAAAAGGGCCTATTGTGTCATACTCTCTAGTTGGTTTCCGTATTGTGTGTCCTATCCACCATCGTCTTCGCTGTATCTCTTCATCCACTGGTGTTTGACTGGTATATTTCTATAATTCTATGTTAGTGATTTTGTCCTGCCATTTCCATCCTTTTATTCTTCGTTATCATCCGTTTATGAAGGTCTGTATCTTAATGATTGTCGTTTTTGTTGTTCTCCATGTTTCACAGCCATATAATAATTCTGACAAAACATTGGAGTTGAACATTTTAATTTGGGTTTAGTCAGTTATCTCGATGATTTAATCAGTCAAAGACCATCATGCAAGAAATAGCGAAAGGAGTGAGAAAGAGACGTAGACAGAGAAAGAGATGGGAAGACACAATTTAAAAAATGGATACACGTCAACTTCATCTCTACATCTATCTGTCTTCTCCAGGTATATTGTGGCTAAGTATAATATTCTACTTATTCTTCTATAAATCCACATTTCAAAGGCTTCAATTTTCTGTTCTGTTTTTTCGTTAATTGGTATTAACCAGGGGTTCGTCCATTTTTTCAAGTTTTCTTAGGGTATCTTGCACACTAGAGCTAAGCACTGACATAGATTCTTAGCATGCCCATACCGCCAGGTCGTATGCGTACATTGCTGAGTGTATTCTGGGTGGAATGTGCATTACGATGTCATTTATGAAATTAAAAAACCGTTGGGGATAGGACTCCACCTTGTGGGACACCTTGTTCGATTCTGGTTTTCTTACTTAGTTGTCCATGTACTTGTACTCTGGTCGTTCTGTCTTGCAGGTATTGAGATAAATAATTTAATAAACGACCTTTGATGCCAAGTCTGAGAAGCTTGTTTTTTTTTTAAAATACTTCTCTCCATACCCTATCAAAAGCCTTCTCAATGTCGACCCACACTGCCAGTGTGTGTTTCTTTTCTTGTAGAGCATCTTATATTTCTTGTGCGATGTAGGTTATCAGGTCTTCAGTTGATCTGTGCTGACGGCAACCACTTTGTTGTGGTATGAGGCCTGGTTTCTGACAGCAACAGAGATGGAAGCTGCCAGCAACTCATAGCTGATAGTTTGCGCTGAGATCGGAGAATCAGAACTATCCGGATACTACTCCACCTCTTCGCGGTGTCTCTAGTAACCGACTAATCAGTAAGTCTTGTACAAGCAAGTGTGTATCGAAAATGAATGACAACCCCGTTTCTAAAAGTGCCACGCTGAAGTCGGATGTTTTGTGCCGAAAAACGCACTTAAACCACGACATAAAGCATTCATTAGACCCACTTAATACTCTTTTAACGACCTATAACTAAGTGGACTATCCAATTTTTTGGGTAGTCATCCGTTGAAAGCCAGAAAGAAATAAAGAAAGTAGCATAAATACAATTAATTTGAAGAAGACAACATTTTTGGTAGACAACATCACAGAAGACAACAGACAACAAAAGCCACGATAAAAAAATTTGTATTTCTCGAAGATCGTCAATCAAATGGAAACTTTGGAAGACAAAATTGCCTGACCTGAGCTAACCAGGGGAGACGAATATCTGTCAGCAAACGACTTCTAATACTTCAGCAAGCGTCCAGAGCCGGTGATAGATGCTGGAGATTTCTACCCAATGTGTCCTTTTTCTTGACAAATTAGAGCCAAAGTTGACACAGCAAAACGCGCAATCATAGAACCGCTGAAATTAAAACCCGCACAAGTCACTGCAGAGGTTTCCCGCCGGGTTACCGCGAAAACTTGGACTACGCTCGGCTTTTGGTTTCCCTGTGGGTTTGGCGAAAATAATAATAAAGTAAACAAAATTACTCGTTTCAGTTTCCAATTGAGAAGAGTGGCAGTTTTAAGATTGAAGTGATTTGCTACTGAATTTTGACTGAGAATGAAGGAGGAAGATTGTCTTCCATCAGCTCTTTTGATAAACCAAAGGAGTGATTAATTTCAAAAGAGAATGTGACCATGAACTGACACTCGTGAATGAGATAGCAATCCGTTGAGCTGTTGGGCGAGGGTTGTAAATCGACCTTCAAAACGTCAAGAAACTGTCACTGCAAAAGTTAATACAATTTTCTTTTACATTATGGTATAGTATATGTATGAGTTATTATTTGCAGACAAATTATAACGGATTATTTCATACAATTTAATTTCTTCTGTAATTTTGCAAAAGCAACGGATGAAAAGATACGCAACGAACACAGTCCACATCCAAGCATAAAGAAATGTGGAATATAAGAAAATGCAGCTGTGCCATTAAATGAATGCATCAATGCTTAAATATTTGGAAGTAAAAGAAGAATGTTTGGGAGTCAGCTGCTCATATTTGCTGTTGAATTGTAAGAAGAATGTTTGGGAGTCAGCTGCTCTTATTTGCATTTAAAAGTATGAAGAATGTTTGGGAGTCAGTTGCTCTTATTTGCTGTTGAATTGTTTGAAGAATGTTTGGAGTCAGCTGCTCTTATTTGCGTTTGGATAGTCTGAAGAATGTTTTGGAGTCAGCTGCTCTTATTTGCTGTTGAATTGTCTGAAGAATGTTTTGGAGTCAGCTGCTCTTACTTGCTGTTGAATTGTCTGAAGAATGTTTTTGAGTCAGCTGCTCTTATTTGCTGTTGAATTGTCTGAAGAATGTTTTGGAGTCAGCTGCTCTTATTTGCTGTTGAATTGTCTGAAGAATGTTTTGGAGTCAGCTGCTCTTATTTGCTGTTGAATTGTCTGATAAATGTTTTGGAGTCAGCTGCTCTTATTTGGTGTTGAATTGTTTGAAGAATGTTTGGGAGTCAGCTGCTCTTATTTGCTGTTGAATTGTCTGAAGAATGTTCGGACAAAGCGCTGACATGTTGCCCCTTTTGTTTCCTTATAAACCATTATAATTTCATCATTTTCATAGCCCAACTTTAGTTACTCACCTTAAAGTCTCCTTTTATTAATATTTATTTATTTTCAGCTATTCCTAATCACCTAATATTAAAAAACCATAATTTTATTATTACCGATATGCACAGTGGACTAGAAGGAAATAATGGTAGTGCAAAGCAGAGAATATGTGATGAGCTACACCAGCATGACAAGTTCTGGAAGTCAGCTTCAGCTCTCTGAAACTTCTTTCTTTCTTTTGGTGGTCGCCTGATAATTACTCCTCTTCATCGCCCGTTCTTTGAAAGATGTTAAGTGGTGTACAGGCGTTGTGTCGTAAATTGCAACATATTTGTGGTATTTGCGTTTTAACTCCGACATATCTAACTTAATCATAGTATTTTTGAGTGCCAGGTTGCCTTCCCGGATTCGATGTCTACTCATTTGGCCAGATTTGTTAGTTTGTTTCATGAAACACATCTAGGTGTTGAGGTAGGGTCTTGATCAGCTCTGATGTTTGCCGTTTCACACAAGAGCAGACGGGTTTGGATCGCTGCCCGCTCTCAGTTCGATTATTGGTTGCATTTTTAACCTCTAGACTCTCTTATCAGTGCTTCGGATGTAACAGTATTCATTGAGGTAGTAGTAGTTCTATAGCTGATATGACTTTAAGCAGATATAAACATATCAATAATAATAAATTGACATGTTATAATTTGTCCCATGGTATTTGTTTAGAGTTATAACCTGATGGGGGGGGGGGGGGAAGAGGGGGCCGCGATAGCTCAGTGGTTAGTGAGCTGGACTACAAAGGACAAGAGGTAGGGATCGATCCCAACCGACGGCTTCCGGGTTCACCCAGTCTTTAATGGGTACCGGATTTTTGTCTGGGAAAGTAAAGCGGCACGGGCTTAATACCGACCACATTACTCCAAAAACTCATGTGCCGAGCGTCTGTAAAATGTATGGTCGCTAACACCATATTCCCTATACGCCATTTGGCGTGACGGGGGTGCTTTACTTTTTGTTTAATGACCTGATGGTCTCATCTCAATGCATCAAGATTTCCAATATTACAATACGACAGTGTGGCATCTTTTCAGTAGATGCCTGGGAGGTTCCAGAATGACTACCTCTGCCACGAGATAGTAGCCTTGTCTTTTTTGTTGTTGATCTTCTTTAGACGTTCAGTGTTTAAGGAAAATGAAATGTAAATGTTCATTACATTGTTTTTTTGGTTCGTCTTTCACACGTTTTAATTGTCAATCTTTTATAAAAAAGCTTCCTCTACTTCTTATGTTGATGTATCTGATTACTAACAATTGTTATAGGATGCTGTTTGCCAGAGCAACTGTTTTATATGCCAAGAACATTTATTTGAGTTGAACTCTTAATTCTATAAACTGAACAACGTTTTATCTGCCACTTGTGATGGAATATACCGTATACATTTAATACATGATCATCATCATTAGGTGTCCTGTTGGTTGGCGTAGGCGACCATCTCTCTCCACATCTCTCGGTCCTTCATAATTTCAGTCGATAATTTTGTTATTATGCCGCTTGGATAAGCTAGTAGTATAGTAGGAAGGATTTGATTATCATTTGGCCCGTAAATTAACAAAGATATATAGTAGGTGCGCGGCGCACCTAATGTACCGTAGGTGCAGGGGGAGTTAACAATGACAGCTCGTGTCGAGGTGTTGACCGCTAGTCCCGGTGACCCGGAAGTGCGCTGTTTATGTCTGGTGTGTCCTGACTTTGGAGCTCTTGGTGTACTTGAGAGATAGTGATAGGTTAGTAGATTATACAACATCAGGTTTCTCATAATGAGGTTTCTTCTGGGCGCCTAATGTACTGTAGGCGCAGGGGAGTTAACTGTGACATTTCGTGTCGGGATGTTGACTGGGGGTGTCTGTCGGCGTGACCTCGGCGCTCCGTATTTTAAAAATTCCGAATTATTTTTAACTGTGACATTTCGTGTCGGGATGTTGACTGGGGGTGTCTGTCGGCGTGACCTCGGCGCTCCGTATTTAAAAATTCCGAATTATTTTAAAAAAAACAGTCTCCATCTGATTTCGAACACGGGTCTACGGCGTGCCAGGCCAGACACTTACCACTATGCTACAGGCGATCACAGAATTAGAGGCTGAATGAGACAGGTGAATCGTGATGCTTTTGTTGGTACCTGACAGCTAGCTAGTAGTAGAGAAGATTGACCCGCATTTAGGCGCTAAATTAACGAAGATATATAGGGCGGCGCCCGCGCGCATAACGCGTGCAGCGCAGGGGGAGTTAACCGTGATATTTCATGTCGGGATACCCGGACCTCTCGTTGACCTCTCAACCTCTCGGCGCCATGGTCGGGGTGAGCTCTCGCAGTGGGGGACCTGTTATGATCAAAGACCCTATTTCTCTGTGAAATTTCTCACTTGGGTAACTTAAGCTGGTCTAGCTGTCTAACAGAGAGACAGTAAATTAATGTACTTTTGATATTCTATTACTGTTGTGTGTTTTTTTTGTAGTGGTTGTAGTAACAGTAGTAGTAGTTAAAGTCGTTATTGAAGTTGTACAACTAGTGTGACTTGTATTTTGTAGAGTTATAACAGACAAGTGGGGGCTATGCCTTTTTTTCATGTATAGTAGAGAGACGGTAGAGTCTTATAGTTATTTTTATGCATGACAACTTTAATGTATCTATAAAATTCATTTGAAATTAATGGAAACATACAACTTACTCAGGCTTGGCCAACTAACAGCAACGGTCTTGCTAATATATTTAACCCGTGGAAACATCAGCATCATGAGACTTATTAATGTCCAAATTGACCGCTTGTTCATAACACGGATACGACAGCGATGAGACTTTAACGGGTACACAATCAAAGATCCCGTGGGTTTTGTTTTAGTCGATGACAACTTTTGAAAATAGTAGCTGACAACTTTTGTATTAGCAGGTGACAGCTTTCAATGACTGTTTACATGCTATGTCATTGTAGCAGTCATGTATGTCATGTCGAGGTAGTAGACACGTATGTCATGTCATTGTAACAGTCATGTCAATGTAACAGTCATTTCGTTGTAATAGTCATCTCGTTGTAACAGTCACGTGTGTCATGTCGTTTTATCAGAGACGTATGGTATGTCGTTGTAACAGTCATTTCGTTGTAATAGGCATCTCGTTGTAACAGTCACGTATGGCATGTCGTTTTATCAGACACGTATGGTATGTCGTTGTAACAGACATGTTGTTGTATCAGTCATGTCGATGTAGTAGTCACGTATGTCATGTCATTGTAACAGTCATGTCAATGTAACAGTCATGTCAATGTAACAGGCATTTCGTTGTAATAGTCATCTCGTTGTAACAGTCAAGTATGTCATGTCGTTCTATCAGACACGTATGGCATGTCGTTGTAACAGACATGTCGTTGTATCAGGCATGTCGATGTAGTAGACACCTATGTCATGTCATTGTAACAGTCATGACAATGTAACAGTCATTTCGTTGTAATAGTCTTCTCGTTGTAACAGACACGTATGTCATGTCGTTTTATCAGACACGTATGATATGTCATTGTAACAGACATGTCGTTGTATCAGTCATGTCCATGTAGTAGACACGTATGTCATGTCATTGTAACAGTCATGTCAATGTAACAGTCATGTCAATGTAACAGTCATTTTGTTGTAATAGTCATCTCGTTGTAACAGTCACGTATGTCATGTCGTTTTATCAGAGACGTAGGGTATGTCGTTGTAACAGACATGTCGTTGTATCAGTCATGTCGATGTAGTAGACACGTATGTCATGTCATTGTAACAGTCATGTCAATGTAACAGTCATGTCAATGTAACAGTCATTTCGTTGTAATAGTCATCTCGTTGTAACAGTCACGTATGTCATGTCGTTTTATCAGAGACGTATGGTATGTCTATGTAACAGACATGTCGTTGCATCAGTCATGTCGATGTAGTAGACACGTATGTCATGTCGTTGTAGCAGACACGTATGGTATGTCGTTGTAACAGACATGTCGATGTATCAGCATGTTGATGTAGTAGACACGTATGTCATGTCATTGTAACAGTCATGTCAATGTAACAGTCATGACAATGTAACAGGCATTTCGTTGTAATAGTCATCTCGTTGTAACAGTCACGTATGTCATGTCGTTTTATCAGACACGTACGGTATATCGTTGTAACAGACATGTCGTTGTATCAGTCATGTCGATGTAGTAGACATGTATGGCATGTCAATGTAACAGTCATGTCAATGTAACAGTCATTTTCAATGTAACAGTCATTTCGTTGTAATAGTCATCTCGTTGTAACAGTCACGTATGTCATGTTGTTTTATCAGAGACGTATGGTATGTCGTTGTAGCAGACATGTCGTTGTATCAGGCATGTCGATGTAGTAGACACGTATGTCATGTCATTGTAACAGTCATGTCAATGTAACAGTCATTTCGTTGTAATAGTCATCTCTTTGTAACAGACACGTATGTCATGTCGTTTTATCAGACACGTATGGTATGTCGTTGTAACAGACATGTCGTTGTATCAGTCATGTCGATGTAGTAGACACATATGTCATGTCATTGGAACAGTCATGTCAATGTAACAGTCATGTCAATGTAACAGTCATTTCGTTGTAATAGTCATCTCGTTGTAACAGTCACAGATGTCATGTCGTTTTATCAGACACGTATGGTATGTCGTTGTAACAGACATGTCGTTGTATCAGTCATGTCGATGTAGTAGATACGTATGTCATGTCATTGTAACAGTCATGTCAATGTAACAGTCTTGTCAATGTAACAGTCATTTCGTTGTAATAGTCATCTCGTTGTAACAGGCACGTATGTCATGTCGTTTTATCAGAGACGTATGTATGTCGTTGTAACAGACATGTCGTTGTATCAGTCATATCGATGTATTAGACACGTATGGCATGTCATTGTAACAGTCATGTCAATGTAACAGTCATGTCAAAGTAACAGTCATTTCGTTGTAATATAATCTCGTTGTAACAGTCACGTATGTCATGTTGTTTTATCAGAGACGTATGGTATGTCGTTGTAACAGACATGTCGTTGTATCAGGCATGTCGATGTAGTAGACACCTATGTCATGTCATTGTAACAGTCATGACAATGTAACATCATTTCGTTGTAATAGTCATCTCGTTGTAGCAGACACGTATGTCATGTCGTTTTATCAGACACGTATGATATGTCATTGTAACAGACATGTCGTTGTATCAGTCATGTCCATGTAGTAGACACGTATGTCATGTCATTGTAACAGTCATGTCAATGTAACAGTCATGTCAATGTAACAGTCATTTGTTGTAATAGTCATCTCGTTGTAACAGTCACGTATGTCATGTCGTTTTATCAGAGACGTAGGGTATGTCGTTGTAACAGACATGTCGTTGTATCAGTCATGTCCATGTAGTAGACACGTATGTCATGTCATTGTAACAGTCATGTCAATGTAACAGTCATGTCAATGTAACAGTCATTTCGTTGTAATAGTCGTCTCGTTGTAACAGACACGTTGGTCACCAGTACAATGAGTATTCTGTTATTGGATCATAGGTCATAATCTATTTTAGTAACTAATCAGGTATTGCATCAGAGATCAAAATCTATTTTTAGTAACTCAACATCCCCATTATAGGGAACTGAGTAACACCATCTCTTTTTGTGAAAATTTCAGATTTCAATGCTGGAGCAAAAAAGAGATGGTGTTACTCAGTTCCCCTATAATGGGGATGTTGAGTTACTAAAATAGATTTGATCTCTGATGCAATACCTGATTAGTTACTAAAAATAGATTGTGACCTATGATCCAAAAACAGAATACTCATTGTACTGGTGACCAACGTGTCTGTTACAACGAGACGACTATTACAACGAAATGACTGTTACATTGACATGACTGTTACAATGACATGACATACGTGTCTACTACATCGACATGTCTGTTACAACGACATACCATACGTCCTGATAAAACGACATGACATACGTGACTGTTACAACGAGATGACTATTACAACGAAATGACTGTTATATTGACATGACTGTTTCATTGACATGACTGTTACAATGACATGACATACGTGTCTACTACATCGACATGACTGATACAACGACATGTCTATTACAACGACATATCATACGTGTCTGATAAAACGACATGACATACGTGACTGTTACAACGAGATGACTATTACAACGAAATGACTGTTACAACGAAATGACTGTTACATTGACATGACTGTTACAATGACATGACATACGTGTCTACTACATCGACATGACTGATACAACGACATGTCTGTTACAATGACATATCATACGTGTCTGATAAAACGACATGACATACGTGTCTGTTACAACGAGATGACTATTACAACGAAATGACTGTTACATTGACATGACTGTTACAATGACATGACATAGGTGTCTACTACATCGACATGCCTGATACAACGACATGTCTGTTACAACGACATACCATACGTCTCTGATAAAACAACATGACATACGTGACTGTTACAACGAGATTACTATTACAACGAAATGACTGTTACATTGACATGACTGTTACATTGACATGACTGTTACAATGACATGCCATACGTGTCTACTACATCGACATGACTGATACAACGACATGTCTGTTACAACGATATACCATACGTGTCTGATAAAACGACATGACATACGTGACTGTTACAACGAGATGACTATTACAACGAAATGCCTGTTACATTGTCATGACTGTTACATGACATGACTGTTACAATGACATGACATAGGTGTCTACTACATCGACATGACCTGATACAACGACATGTCTGTTACAACGACATACCATACGTGTCTGTTACAACGACATGACATACGTGTCTACTACATCGACATGACTGATGCAACGACATGTCTGTTACAACGACATACCATACGTCTCTGATAAAACGACATGACATACGTGACTGTTACAACGAGATGACTATTACAACGAAATGCCTGTTACATTGACATGACTGTTAAATTGACATGACAGACGTGTCTACTACATCGACATGCCTGATACAACGACATGTCTGCTACAACGACATACCATACGCTCTGATAAAACAACATGACATACGTGACTGTTACAACGAGATGACTATTACAACGAAATGACTGTTACATTGAAAATGACTGTTACATTGATATGACTGTTACATTGACATGCCATACATGTCTACTACATCGACATGGCTGATACAACGACATGTCTGTTACAACGATATACCATACGTGTCTGATAAAACGACATGACATACGTGACTGTTACAACGAGATGACTATTACAACGAAATGCCTGTTACATTGTCATGACTGTTTACATTGACATGACTGTTACAATGACATGACATACGTGTCTACTACATCAACATGCCTGATACAACGACATGTCTGTTACAACGACATACCATACGTGTCTGCTACAACGACATGACATACGTGTCTACTACATCGACATGACTAATGCAACGACATGTCTGTTACATAGACATACCATACGTCTCTGATAAAACGACATGACATACGTGACTGTTACAACGAGATGACTATTACAACGAAATGACTGTTACATTGACATGACTGTTACATTGACATGACTGTTACAATGACATGACATACGTGTCTACTACATCGACATGACTGATACAACGACATGTCTGTTACAACGACATGCCATACGTGTCTGATAAAACGACATGACATACGTGACTGTTACAACGAGATGACTATAACAACGAAATGCTGTTACATTGACATGACTGTTACATTGACATGACTGTTACAATGACATGACATACGTGTCTACTACATCGGCATCACTGATACAACGACATGTCTTTTACAACGACATACCATACGTGTCTGATAGACGACTGACATACGTGACTGTTACAAACGAGATGACTATTACAACGAAATGCCTGTTACATTGACATGACTGTTACATTGACATGACTGTTACAATGACATGACATACGTGTCTACTACATCGACATGACTGATACAACAACATGTCTGTTACAACGACATACCATACGTGTCTGATAAAACGACATGCCATACGTGACTGTTACAACGAGATGCCTATTACAACGAATGACTGTTACAACGACATACCATACGTCTCTGATAAAACGACATGACACACGTGACTGTTACAACGAGATGACTATTACAACGAAATGACTGTTACATTGACATGACTGTTACAATGACATGACATACGTGTCTACTACCTCGACATGACATACATGACTGCTACAATGACATAGCATGTAAACAGTCATGAAAGCTGTCACCTGCTAATACAAAAGTTGTCAGCTACTATTTCAAAAGTTGTCATCGACTAAAACAAAACCCACGGGATCTTTGATTGTGTACCCGTTAAAGTCATCATCGCTGTCGTATCCGTGTTATGAACAAGCGGTCAATTTGGACATTAATAAGTCTCATGATGCTGATGTTTCCACGGGTTAAATATATTAGCAAGACCGTTGCTGTTAGTTGGCCAAGCCCTGAGTAAGTTGTATGTTTCCATTAATTTCAAAATGAATTTTATAGAAACATTAAAGTTGTCATGCATAAAAATAACTATAAGACTCTACCGTCTCTCTACTATACATGAAAAAAGGCATAGCCCCACTTGTCTGTTATAACTCTACAAAATACAAGTCACACTAGTTGTACAACTTCAATAACGACTTTAACTACTACTACTATTACTACAACCACTACAAAAAAAAACAACAGTAATAGAATATCAAAAGTACATTAATTACTGTCTCTCTGTTAGACAGCTAGCCAGCTTAAGTTACCCAAGTGAGAAATTTCACAGAGAAATAGGGTCTTTAATCATAACAGGTCCCCACTGCGAGAGCTCACCCCGACCATGGCGCCGAGAGGTTGAGAGGTCAACGAGAGGTCACCGGGTATCCCGACATGAAATATCACGGTTAACTCCCCCTGCGCTGCACGCGTTATGCGCGCGGGGCGCCGCCCTATATATCTTCGTTAATTTAGCGCCTAAATGCGGGTCAATCTTCTCTACTACTAGCTAGCTGTCAGTACCAACAAAAGCATCACGATTCACCTGTCTCATTCAGCTCTAATTCTGTGATCGCCTGTAGCATAGTGGTAATGTCTGGCCTGGCACGCCGTAGACCCGTGTTCGAAATCAGATGGAGATTGTTTTTTTTTTAAATAATTCGGAATTTTTAAAATACGGAGCGCCGAGGTCACGCGACAGACACCCCCAGTCAACATCCCGACACGAAATGTCACAGTTAACTCCCCCTGCGCCTACAGTACATTAGGCGCCCAGAAGAAACCTCATTATGAGAAACCTGATGTTGTATAATCTACTAACCTATCACTATCGCTCAAGTACACCAAGAGCTCCAAAGTCAGGACACACCAGACATAAACAGCGCACTTCCGGGGTCACCGGGACTAGCGGTCAACACCTCGACACGAGCTGTCATTGTTAACTCCCCCTGCACCTACGGTACATTAGGTGCGCCGCGCACCTACTATATATCTTTGTTAATTTACGGGCCAAATGATAATCAAATCCTTCCTACTATACTACTTAAGCTGGCCAATATTTTTCTTCTCTCGGTTTCCCTCTGCCCTTCTTTCCATTCATTTTGCATGTTGTTATAGTATTCTCAATGTCTTCTTTTCGCATGACATACCCAATAATGTAGATTGTCTCTTCGCATGATTTTGATATTTCTCCACCTCACTTTAAACATTCCTTCATTTGTAATATTTGCTATCTCTGGATTCTTAGCATTCTTCTGGTAACCACATATCATCCGACTTAATGTTTTATGTGTTGTCTTACTTATTGTCCATGACTCACTTCCATCTAATAGTACAGGTTCTATATAGCACTTTAGAAACTTCACTAATCGTAAATGCTTACAACTTTTGCGTGAAAATCCCCACCATTTAGGATAACACCATAAATGCATTATGGTACAAACGGTAAATGACCTCAAACTCAAAAGTGACTCGTGTCACTTCAGTTTGCAAATAAATATAGTTATATAGGGCCGTGGTAAAACTGGTGCTGAGTAAGGGAAAAAATTCACTTACAAAATTGCATATTATAGTTTAACAGTTAAATGATAACTGCACAACGTTTCAACCAAAAAGTTATCATCTGGTACAAGATGAACGAAGAAAACATTGTTGACAGACAATGTATTATATGTAAAGCTGACATTCTTCTACTTCTGCTGCGATCATGGCTCATTCAGACTAAGATTCCGGACTCTCTTATGAAGGCAGCTGTCTGTTTATGTGATTTCGGTTGCCCCGAATAGTTTATCTTCCGGGAGGTGGGTGTGGACCACATTGTCCTTCTCAGGTCTGTGTACTGGGCAATCGTGTAGAACATGTTTTTGTTGTCATGTTATCCAAGGTACAGTGGCGTTGGCTAGTAAAGCTGAAATTAGTTCCCCCCTCCCCGCTCCCATTCTATCAGGATTCACTATTTGAAGAAGAAAGAGTGAGTGGAGTGAGTGATTGATTGAGTGCGTGAGTGTGTGAGTGCGTGCGTGAGTGAGTGAGTAAGTGAGGAGTGAGTGAGTGAGTGAGTGAAGAAACGGGGAGGGAGAGAGAGAGAGAGAGAGAGAGAGAGAGAGAGAGAGAAGTTTTCCCGAACTGTCACTTTGTAGATTACTTAAGTCAGAAGAAGTAAAAAGGACGTGCATCTACTCCACCCTTATCTTCTTAGACTCAAAATGACATATTCAAAAATATATTTATCATCAACATAACAGCCAAGGCACACGACGATAACGAATCTCTACATTACACGAAGCGGTGTCGAGGGTTAAAAACACTCATGCTGCGCGTGGTTCCAAACAGCAGGACAACCACACAGCATCACAAGTTACCAAGCTATTGAAAAGAAATAGTGTAACAGGTTCATTTACGCTTCCCAACACGTTATCCATCGGCGCAACTAAAACCCACCCTTTATGCGACAAAAGTGCGTACTCCTGCTATTTATTAAGGTTATAAATTGAAGCCGTGATGAAAATAAAGAAAAGCTGGACTGTAGCTCTGGGCGTGAATTAATTAGTCACACAGGATTATAATATCATAAAGGAAAAAGATAACGCAGTCCGCCCAGGATTTATGGATTACTACAAATAATCATTCGCTCAGAAAATGTAACATCTGCAGGTTAAGTACCCTTTCACAGCCTGGTTTTTTTTTATCTTTTAGTTCCTAATTATTGGGGTGGAAAGACGCGATGGGAATGATAATTTCTTATGACCGTTAACTGAATTGTAAGTACGGGTAAGCGTTTGTAGCTGTGTAGGTTCATTCGATTAACGCAGCAAAGAACGTGGTGTTTCGTTGGTTGACTGATTATAAATCTGTGTTATGGTTGATTAATATCTTTACGTTATCCGGGTGTTTGACTACAATGGATTTTGTTATTGTTATGACACGCTTTTAGTTCATCCTTCTTATTGTATGTTTATTGTATTGAAATCATCACTCATGTTTTGGTTTATTTACTTTAAAATACGTTGAGAATGTATTTTGAATAAAATAATATTTTGTTTATGGCGGAATATTTTGGACACGTTTAATTTAATATTGTGCAAAAAAAATAAATATGTCTTCTCCTTCTTATCTTTTAAAGAGCTAAAGAGATAAGAATGTTTTAAATCTGGTATTTTTAAATATAAAAGAGAATGAAATAATTTTATGTATACATATATAAAGGGAGCCGCGATAACTCAGTGGTTAGTGAACGGGACTACAAAGGACAAGAAGTAGGGTTCGATCCCAACCAACGGCTTCCGGGTTCACCCAGCGTTTAATGGGTACCGAATTTTTTTCTGGGAAAGTAAAGCTGCACGGACGTAATATCTCCCACATTACCCCAAAAATCATGTTGAAGGTCTGTAAAATATATGGTCACTAAACCATATTCCCTATACGCCACTTGACGTGACGGGGGCACTTTAATTCACACACACACACACACACCCATTGATATAAAAAGAGGAGTAAGACAGGGATGCATCCTATCACCAAGCTTGTACAATCTATACACTGAGCAAATCTTTAAAACATCATAGAGATGCCAGGCATACAAAGTATTGGAAAGATAAACAATAACCTAAGATTTGTTTACGATACTGCACTACTAGCAGAAAATCCTAAAAATCTACAACAATTACTTAATGAAATAAACATAACAAGCAAAAATTATGGACTAGATATGAATATCAAAAAGACTAAAACTATGATCATAAAGAAAGAAAATACTCAAAACCCACAATGAATATCAAAATTGAAGGAATAGACCTGGAGACAGTTCAGAACTACAACTTCCTTGGACGTACTATAACCAGTGATGGAAAATGTACAACTGAAATAAACAAAAGAATAGGAATGACAAAAAGTAATTTTAATGTCATGAAGAACATACTAACATCAAAACAAATAACACCAGGGCTAAAACTAAAAATAGCAAAATGTTACATCTTCTCAATATTCCTACATGGTGCAGAAACATGGACATTAGACAAGAAAACAGAACAGAGAATTGAAGCCTTTAAATGTGGATATATAGAAGAATATGTAGAATTGGATGGAAGGAAACGAAACAAACGATGAAGTCTTAAAATAACTAAAAATGAAAAGAGAACTACTAAGCACAATTCAAACAAGACAAATGAGATTTTTGGGCCATGTTAAAAGAGACAATAACCTACTAAAAGTAATCCTGGAGGGGAAAATACAAATTAAAAGAGGCAGAGGCAGACCAAGACTAACACGGACGAGTAACATCAAAAGATGGACAAATCAACTATGACAATCTGCACCATCAAAGCAAGAGACAGCAGAATGGCGCTCTATGGTAGCCAACCTTCGTTGCGCAGACGGCACTCGATGATGATGTACTACGATCTGCAGCCAGGTTTTCCCTGTTTATTTCACTGATAGAGAATTGCCTCAAGGAAGCCTGCACACATCTCTATATCTCAGCACTGGTCTGCCCTTTGGCCTCTTTCCGTCCCTAAGTTCGCCATACAATATTTGTTTGGGAATATGATTGTTTGCCATTCTTCTTACATGACCCAGCCACCTTTCTCTACGACTCCCAAGTGTTGCTATGATGGATGGAGGTTTGGCTCGTTGTAAGACATTTAGAGTTAGCTACTTTGCCCTGCCATTTGATGTTCATGATCTTCGAAGGCAACGTACATGAAAACTGTTTAACCTTTTCTCCTGTCCTGCATAGGTAGTCCAAGTTTCTGATCCGCATAGAAGTGTATTAAGCACATAACTGTGGTAAATTTACATCCTAGAACAGAGTGTTAATTTAGTGTTGCCCCATGCTGTATTTTTAAGTTTACCAAATGTGAAAGCTGCCTTTTCGATTCGGGAATTTATTTCTTCTTCAATGGAGACAGTAATTGTGACCATAGAGCCGAGATAGGTGAACTTTCTCACATATTCAAGGGGTGTGTTATTTATTTATATTAATTATATAATTATATATATATATATATATATATTATATATATATATAATATATATATATATATATATATAATTTTTATTTCCTTCCTCACTTGCCTTTCAGCGTCCAGGAATATATAATTTGCAGTTTTTTCCTCTTCTGTGTGCCTCTCCTGCTGTTATGTTTCTTAACATTTCTAATATTCTTCCAGTCTACTTTTTTCGTGGCTGACCCCTGAGTCTGGTTACCTCGCAACGTTTATTAAAAACTTGTTGTGTGGTATTTTGTGTGGTTTTTTTCTGTCTTATTATATGGCCGAGTCATTTTATTTGTTGGATCTTTATGTTTTCTATGGAATGAATTATTCCTAAATATTCTCTCCATTCTTCAATTCTGACCTTATTTCTCAAGCTGTTCTCTGTCATTCGTCAAACATTTAAATATATTCATCCAAAGCAGAAGATTTTATTGACTGAACTCTGCAAGCACCACAGGGTTGCCTTACAGTGGATTCCATCTCACTGTGGATTACCAGGAAATGAGAAAGCAGATCAGTTGGCAAAGGAAGGTTCAATAGGCACACAACTAGATACACCGGTTACATACCATCATAAGAAATAGATAATCAAATCAATCAGAGGACCACAAGCCCTAAATCAGGATGCCTTTCATAATGTGAATAGATATGAGCAAGTTATCATTATACGCCTCAGAAAAGGACACAACCGACTCCACAGTCACATGTATACAAAATTCAAGATCGGTACCTCAACAACTTGTACATGTGGACAGGCGCCCCAGACTGCTGAACACATACTTCAAGACTGCACTGAATATGGTAGACTGAGGAAAATCCATTAATCCACTGATACAACACTACAGACAAAACTATATAGGCCACTGCAAGAATGACAAAAGACAGTAACATTTATATAGGAAACGACATTGCAGATATAGACAATACTTCAAGCGAACGAAAGATAGATAGATCCAAAGCAGACACGGATTTTTAGGATTATTATTAACTTCTGTGGCGATCACAGTGATTGGAAAATAAAAGCAAATATTATTTAAATATTCAAGTATTAAAAAAGAAAGTAGGTGCAGTCGCTACTAGGTGTACAGGTAAGTAGATATATATATATATATATAAATTTCTCTGGGGAGGGGGTGACGAGGGCTTTAAATAAACAATGACTAAAGTATCAAAACAACGACAGTAAGTAATAAAAAAAAATCGCAGTTGTAATAATAGAAAAAAAATATTATAGCTTAAGCAATAGTATTGATAAAGCTTAATAATAATATCCATAAATATAACGTCAGTATACGGATGTGAATAATGGACAATAGAACAACAAACAAGAAAATCACCGGACGCTGTAGAAATGTGGTTTTACATAGGAGTGTTGAGAACACCATGGACACTTCATAAAAGAGAAATGAAAACGTTCTGAAAAAGACCACAGAAAAAAAAGAGCAATTTTCAAATATTAGGAAGAAAAAATTATTATTTTTTGGCCATGTAATGAGAAGGGAACAACTGGAATATATTGTAACAACTGGGAAAATTGAGGGACAAGGAGATAGAGAGAAGCAAAGAGAAAAGATACCAGACAGCTTAAGAGAATGGCTTGGTAGAAGGTCAACAACAGAAATGATAAATAACTGTCGAGATCAAAAATTGTGGAGAGACATGATCATCTACTCCTGCAGGCATGGTATTTGATGATGATGATGATGAAATATCAACATTAATAATAATAGTAACAGTAAAAGTTTAAAAGAAAATAATATTTTCATATTTTAAACATCTGACACAAGCAGTCTTATTTATAAAGAGATGAGCTGTCTGAGAAAAGGGCTTAGAGGGACAAGAAAAGACAGAATGAGAAATTATATTATAAGGGAAAGAGTAGGCATTGAAGCAGTCCTATGCTACATAGTGAAACAACAAACAAAAATTGCACATGTAGGAAGAATGCCGCGTAATTCCTTATCATACGAAGCATATAGTAAAAGAGGAGAAGGTAGAAGAGCAAGAGGCAGACCCAGAGCAAGATGGACAGACAACACCAAAGAAACACTAGAACAACATGGAGTGACAACGACTGAAGCTGCAAAAAGGACGAGAACAATAATTTGTTATCTCCCTCTACACCGGAACGGGCATGAGAAAGAAGAAAGAAAGAAAGAAAGAAAGAAAGAAAGAAGAAAGAAAGAAAGAAAAGAAAGAAAGAAAGAAAGAAAGAAGGAAAGAAAGAAACCTCATTTATAAGAGGGAAAAAAAAACTTGAGTGGGTAGAAAATATGTAGACTCCCCATCAATGAAACCTAATGCAAAGGATGAAATTTAGGAAAAATTATCACACATCTGCATTTATAATAACAGCGGAAAAAAAATATTATTCGCCAGTTTTAAGAAAAAGAAATAAGGAAACAAACCGCACAATTTGAATTTGGAATGGATTTTCTCACTAATAATAACAATATATCTTTTCACTGAATTATGCTCGTTTGGGAAATGGACCATGAATTTTATTTGGGCTGTGTTCCTAACCAGCAGCCATTGCGTCTAATTCAAACTCAAATCCAGAAAGCCAAAATAAAACGCAGGTGACACTTTCATAGCAGACTCGCAGTGCCATGCAGACAGGTACGGCGGTCCAGGTGAGATACATAAACCTGTCCAATTTGATTATTATGAGTAGAAGATAGAGTCGATCATTATAAGGACAGCCCGTTTAGACCAGTGAGACAGAGTAATGTTTGAAGACTCATTTATTCTGACAGAGAATGATGTTTATGTACTGCTGTTAAATTAAAAGAAAAGTAAAGTTAAAAAAAATGGACACGTAAATACTTTAAGATACTCTCTCTACCTCTCTATCTCTTTTTATCTCTCTCTCTCCTTTTTTTCTCTTTCTTATCTCTTTCATTCTCTCTCTCTCTCCCCTTCTCTTTTCCTCTCTATCCCTCGCTCTTTTTATTTCTTTCTCTCACTCCCTCCTTCTCCCTATTTCTCTCTCCTCCTCTTTCTCTCCCTCTCCCCTTCCCTATATTTTTCTCTCAGTCTCTCTCTCTCCCCATATATATATATATATATATATATATATATATATATATATATATATAACCTTCTTTGCTCGACAACACAATCAGCGCAAATAATATTAAAAACGACTCTGTCAAAAATGAACTCTTATTTCCACACAAATATACAAAACAATTGTTATTGCCAAGATTAAAAAATAAAAAAATAACAAATCGTGTTCTGAGAACAATCCGAACCAAAAAAAAAAAAAAAAATTCTCGAAAAATTATCATTCTCAAGCAAATGCAAACAGCAAATTTACTCCTTGTCAGCACATACCAACGATCCAACTTATCCTTATCAGGACATATATGCACAGAAATTTATCCTTTTCATGACGTAAACGATCCCTAAAAAACTGTCATGTTGAAAACAAAAGATAATGTTTTTTTCTTCTTATGGTCCAACTGCTTGAATCGGTGGGTGCTGGAGAGAGATTATCTTTATGTGTAAGCTTTCTAGAAGTAGCACTTTTGTGTAGGTTGAGATTGTCACATTTTATATTTATGTTATCATCATCATCATGTTCCATGTCAATTGACGTATGAAATCGTGTACTTCCAAAATTCGATATCCACAGTGTAACGTATCAATTGTTTTGTTGACTGTTTACTGTGTCGTAACATCAAGCTATTTAGTACCTTCCTTTTGTCGTTCGCGATCTCTCTCTTTTTTTTTTTTTTTTGATATGTTTGTCAGTTGTTACAAATTATTTCAACTTTCCTCTTCTTACGATGTGCCAAACATATTGATTGTCTCTTCTCGTTGTTTTCATGAGCTCCCTGTCTGTAGTTGGCCTCGTTGAGAGTTTCCTCGTTTGTCTCTTCTCGCTGTTTTCATGAGCTCCCTGTCTTTAGTTGACCTCGTTGAGAGTTTCCTCGTTTGTCTCTTCTCGCTGTTTTCATGAGCTCCCTGTCTGTAGTTGGCCTCGTTGAGAGTTTCCTCGTTTGTCTCTTCTCGCTGTTTTCATGAGCTCCCTGTCTGTAGTTGGCCTCGTTGAGAGTTTCCTCGTTTGTCTCTTTAGCTGTTCAGCGAATTCGCAACATTCTACTGATACATCGTCTTTTAATTTGTTTGTCTACGGTCCATGATTTGCTTCTATAAGTCAGAGTTGCTATTTAGCACTGATGAACCCTCCTCTCACTTCTATTGACTTGTGGAAAATGTAGTTTTTAATTTTTTTTTTAATTGTCTTTTTTGGCGTGTGTTATTCTGCGTTCAGAAATAATTATTTTAGTGTTTCTTTTATTCCATCTATTCTTGTTGTGTTTTATCATTTTATTAATGGATTTATTTCACATCATATGGTGATTCCGTTTTTATCTTTCAAGGGTTGTTTGTGTCCGGTATTTTAGGCATGATATAGGTGCAGACATTGCGTCATTAATCAGCTGACACGATCGTCATTTTCTAAGTAATGATAGTGAAGAAGTATACAAATGTAAATATTCTGGTCAAATAAAAAAAAATGTAGATGCTTCTGTCAAAAGAGCGAACACAAAGGTCGTTCTCTGCTCCAAATAAGAAACGAAGTGGCAGTTACCTTACTTCATTAACATGCACAATTTAATTCTTTGGCCTTTACAGCTTTAGTTATAGTTATATTTATTCGAAGGCCCCGGTATCACTGCAAACGAATGAAAATCCATAATTGCTCAACCGCCCAAGCCAGTGGAATCATTAGAATCAACTTCTCATGGAATATCCAAACAAAGAAAGGGAGCTGCAGTCCCCACCATCTTTGGTCTATCTCACATATTTGCTGTTATTCTCTTGTCTATTTCACGTATACAAGTTTATTCATCGGTCTATTTCACAAAATCACTGTTAACAGAATTCACGCATGTCCACATTAAAAAGAACACAAGAAAGGTCAGCAATATTACCTAAACTAAAGAAACCGCTTCCCACAAACTGTCAGTATCAAGGCTCAATGACCAGGCTGCAAGAAGTGTCGAACAAAGGATTTGGGCAACCTATAATGGTAACTGGGGGACTAAGATAATAGAGGGAAACAAACAGAAAAGATACCAGACAGAGTAAGAGATGGCTTGGCAGAAGGTGAACAACTGAAATGATAAATAACTGTCGAGATCGAAAGTTGTGGAGAGACATGATCACCTATCAGGCTTGGTACTTGATAAGGATAATGATAATGGCAAACATAAAAAAGTAAAAAGTAAAGAGGCCCGTCACGCCAAATGGCGTATAGAGAATGTGGTGTTGGTGATCATAATAACAACTACCAATAAGACAACAAAAACCACGCTAGAACTCACAAATACTGAACCCAACATCATGAAAGAGGAAATCGAAGAAGTAATCAAATATGCACCAAGAAATAAAGCACCGGGGATGGATAACATATCAATAGAAATAATAGCAGCAGCAGGAGAAACAGGAATGCAATGGCTGCACAGAATATTTAATGCAGCATGGCACCAACAACAAGCCCCAGAAGACTGGCAACAGGCAACCATCATACCAATATGGAAAAAGAAAGGTAGCAAAAGAGACTGCAATCAATATAGAGGTATATCTCTTCTCAGCCATGTAGGAAAGCTATAGGCCAAAATCTTGGAAAAAAGGCTGAGACCAATAATAGAACTACAGTTAAGCGATTCTCAAATGGGGTTGCAAAAAAAAAACAGAGGATGTACCGACGCATTATTCACATTAAAACAGCTTGCAGAAAAAACAACAGAACACAATCAAAACTTATACATAGTCTTCATTGACCAGGAAAAAAGCATTCGACAGAGTAAACAGAGAACAACTGTGGGAGATACTAACAACATCCGGAGAAAGCCAACATCTAACCAACCTTATTAAAAGTCTCTACGTCAACAGCAGCTTGCAGGGTCAGAACAGCAGCAGGCTACACAGACCACTTCGAAGTTAGATCAGGTGTAAGACAGGGGTGCGTACTATCCCCTCTACTGTTTATTACATACACGGACTATATATGCAAGCTAGCCAACCCACCAGAGACAGAGGAGATCAAAGAGCTTTTATTTGCAGACGATCAGGCACTAATACATGAAACAATAGAAGACCTACAAGAACACTTAAACAAACTCAACATCTCAGGCACAAATACAACATGAAAATCAACATCAACAAAACAGAAGTCATGAATGTCGCCAAAAATAAACAGAACATCAACATAACTATAGAAGGCAGACAACTAAAACAAGTAGAGGATTTCAAATACCTAGGGAGTCTAATGACAAACGATAATTCTGAAACAGCAAAGATAGAATCAAGATGCAACAAAGCTTGTCAAATCATCGGACAGTTATCATCACTATTATCCAACAAGGAAATAACTCTGGAGGCAAAACGAGTACTATACAATACAATCTTCATCCCAACGTTGTGCTACCAATGCCTGACCTGGACCCTAGATGCAAGAACAATAAGAAAAAATAACCTCTACAGAGATGAAATGTGTTAGACAAATGACAGGAAACAGTCTGAGAGATAAGATCAGATATGAAGAACTGAGAAAAAAGCTAGGAATAGCCACCGCCATATAATATATAAGGAAACAACAGATAAAATGGTTTGGTCACGTGACAAGGCAGAAAGAACAAAACACAACACAACGAGCCTTCAACAAACGTTGTGAGAACACCAGACCCAAGGGTCGACCACGAAAAAGATGGGTCGATGGAATATTAGAAGTGCTAGGAAACATAACAGCAGCAGAGGCGAACAGAAGAGCAAAAGACCGCAAATTATATCTCCCTCGACGCGCTGAAAGGCAGATGATGAATGAAAGAAGAGGAAGAAGATCATAATTTTTGCAGACCTTCGGCACATGTTTTTTTTTGGGTAATATGGTCAGTATTACGCCCGTGCCGCTTTACTTTCCCAGAAAAAAATCAGTCCCCATTTAAGGCTGGGTGAACCCGGAAACCGTTTATTAGGATCTAACCCAACCTCGTGCCCTTTGTAGTTCAGTTCACTAACGACTGAGCTATCGCGGCTTTCTAATAGCAAAAATGACCCATATTTAATTCAATTGACTTCCGGGCTATAGATGAATAGAAATTACATAGCCAAAACGCAACATAACTCAAAATGATATTAAAGCAACATACGA
>JAVIAB010000124.1:85417597-85455097 GCA_032433765.1 Megaustenia siamemsis | reverse complement strand
CAATCGGAATGTCGAAACACGATCCGAATGAAAAACAACAGCTCACGGTGTGCACAGAGCACTAAACTCAGTAGCTCCGGCAGCAAGCCAAACCTTGAATATGAAGAAACTGCAACAAGGAACGCTTTTCAGACTGAGCCTAAATGTTTCCTGCCGCCTATCCGCAATATTGACCGGAAGTCCCACATTCCTTCTCTTGCGACATTTCAATACAACAGCAGGCTGATATTAGCGAAAAAATGTGCCAAATTTTCGTTAATATTCTTAATTTATTTTATTTTACTACGTGTTTGTTGTTATTCACGTGAAACAAATTTCTCGTTATAATCAGTGCTATTTTAAACTGATTTTGTTTTCATGTTTTTTTCTATTTCTATAAAGAAATACTGCAGTTGCTGCCACTACTACAATCACTGCTGCTACTACTTTACTGTTGGTGCTGCTACTACTATTACAATTGATCCTCCTACTACTTTACTGTTGGTGCTGTTATTACTATTAATTTTGATGCTTCTACTACTATTACAATTGATGCTGCTACTACTATTACAATTGATGCTGCTGCTACTATTACAATTGATGCTGGTACTACTATTACAATTGATGCTGCTACTACTATTACAATTGATGCTGCTACTACTATTACAATTGATGCTGCTACTACTATTACAAATGGTGCTGCTACTACTATTACAATTGATGCTGCTACTACTATTACAATTGATGCTGCTGCTACTATTACAATTGATGCTGCTACTACTATTACAATTGATGCTGCTACTACTATTACAATTGATGCTGCTACTACTACTATTACAATTGATGCTGCTACTACTATTACAATTGATGCTGCTACTACTATTACAATTGATGCTGCTACTACTATTACACTTGATGCTGCTACTACTTCAACAATTGATGCTGTTACTACTATTACAATTGATGCTGCTACTACTATTACAATTGATGCTGCTACTACTATTACAATTGATGCTGCTGCTACTACTATTACAATTGATGCTGCTACTACTATTACAATTGATGTTGCTACTACTATTATAATTGATGCTGCTACTACTATTACAATTGATGCTGCTACTACTATTACAATTGATGCTGCTACTACTATTACAATTGATGCTGCTGCTACTACTCTTACAATTGATGTTGCTACTACTATTACAATTGATGTTGCTACTACTATTACAATTGATGCTGCTACTACTATTACAATTGATGTTGCTACTACTATTACAATTGATGTTGCTACTACTATTACAATTGATGCTGCTACTACTATTACAATTGATGCTGCTACTACTTCAATAATTGATGCTGTTACTACGAGATGCTGCTACTACTTTACTGTTTGCGCTGTTACTACTATTACAATTGATGCTGCTACTACTATTACAATTGATGCTGCTACTACTATTACAATTGATGCTGCTACTACTATTACAATTGATGCTGTTACTACTATTACAATTGATGCTGCTACTACTATTACAATTGATGCTGCTACTACTATTATAATTGATGCTGCTACTACTATTGCAATTGATGCTGCTACTACTATTACAATTGATGCTGCTACTACTATTACAAATGGTGCTGTTACTACTAATACAATTGATGCTGCTGTTACTATTACAATTGATGCTGGTACTACTATTACAATTGATGCTGTTACTACTATTACAATTGATGCTGCTATTACTATTACAATTGATGCTGTTACTACTATTACAATTGATGCTGCTGCTACTACTATTACAATTGATGCTGTTACTACTATTACAATTGATGCTGCTACTACTATTACAATTGATGCTGTTACTACTATTACAATTGATGCTGCTACTACTACTATTACAATTGACGCTGTTACTACTATTACAATTGATGCTGCTACTACTAATACAACTGATGCTGTTACTACTATTACAATTGATGCTGCTGCTACTAATATTACAATTGATGATGTTACTACTATTACAATTGATGCTGCTACAACTATTACAATTGATGCCGCTGCTACTATTACAATTGATGCTGCTACTACTATTACAATCGATGCTGCTACTACTATTACAATTGATGCTGCTACAACTTTACTGTTGGTGCTGTTATTACTATTACAATTGATGCTGCTGCTACCATTACAATTGACGCTGCTACTAATGCTACAATTGATGCTGCTACTACTATTACAATTGATGCTGCTGCTACTACTATTACAATTGATGCTGCTACTACTATTACAATTGATGATGCTACTACTATTACAATTGATGCTGCTACTACTTCAACAATTGATGCTGTTACTACTATTACAATTGATGCTGCTCCTACTTTACTGTTGGTGCTGTTACTACTATTACAATTGATGCTGCTACTACTATTACAATTGATGCTGCTGCTACTACTATTACAATTGATGCTGCTACTACTATTACAATTGATGCTGTTACTACTATTACAATTGATGCTGCTGCTACTACTATTACAATTGATGTTGTTACTACTATTACAATTGATGCTGCTACTACTATTACAATTGATGCCGCTACTACTATTACAATTGATGCTGCTACTACTATTACAATTGATGCTGCTACTACTATTACAATTGATGCTGCTACTACTATTACAATTGATGCTGCTACTACTATTACAATTGATGCTGCTACTACTATTACAATTGATGCTGTCACTACTATTACAATTGATGCTGCTACTACTACTATTACAATTGATGCTGTTACTACTATTACAATTGATGCTGCTGCTACTATTACAATTGATGCTGTTACTACTATTACAATTGATGCTGCTACTACTATTACAATTGATGCTGCTGCTACTATTACAATTGATGCTGCTACTACTATTACAATTGATGCTGCTACTACTATAACAATTGATGCTGCTGCTACTACTATTACAATTGATGCTGCTGCTACTATTACAATTGATGCTGCTGCTACTATTACAATTGATGCTGCTACTACTATTACAATTGATGCTGCTGCTACTATTACAATTGATGCTGCTGCTACTATTACAATTGATGCTGCTACTACTATTACAATTGATGCCGCTACTACTATTACAATTGATGCTGCTACTACTTTACTGTTGGTGCTGCTCCTACTATTACAATTGATGCTGCTACTACTACAACAATTGATGCTGCTACTACTATTACAATTGATGCTGCTACTACTATTACAATTGATGCTGTTACTACTATTACAATTGATGCTGCTACTACTATTACAATTGATGCTATTACTACTACAACAATTGATGCTGCTACTACTATTACAATTGATGATGCTACTACTATTACAATTGATGCTGTTATTACTAAAACAATTGATGCTGCTACTACTATTACAATTGATGCTGCTACTACTATTACAATTGATGCTGCTACTACTATTACAATTGATGCTGCTACTACTATTACAATTGATGATGCTGCTACTACCATTACAATTGATGCTGCTACTACTATTACAATTGATGCTGTTACTACTAAAACAATTGATGCTGCTACTACTATTACAATTGATGCTGCTACTACTATTACAATTGATGCTGCTACTACTATTACAATTGATGCTGCTACTACTATTACAATTGATGCTGCTGCTACTGTTACAATTGATGCTGCTACTACTATTAAATTGATGCTGCTACTACTATTACAATTGATGCTGCTACTACTATTACAATTGATGCTGATACTGCTATTTAAATTTGTGCTGCTACAACTATTACAATTTGTACTGCTACAACTATTACAATTGATGCTGCTACTACTATTACATTTGATGCTACTTCTACTACTACAATTGATGCTACTTCTACTATTACCACTGTTAACAACATTAACACACTATTACATGTTGGTCTACAATTACCACTATTTCTATTAGGCAGGTTCTCTGATCACGACTACAGTAACAAATGTCACAATTCAATACGTTTCTGACAAAAATAGAAGCCAGAAAGTTAAACAAAGGAAAAGTAGCTTTGATTCTTAACAATTATTATACCTTCTTTATGCGCGTTTTAACTAAAAACTTAAGCAAAGCATAGATATAAAATATAATATTAAATGCTGTGAGGAACCGCTAGTAGAGCTGCAGAGAACAATGTACAATGAACAAAAAATGGTATTAAACAACTAAACTAATTGAGAAACGGAATAAACTACGGTGTTTTAATCAAAACCTCCATCATCATCATCATCATCATATGCCAAACTGTTTGGCGTAGGCGATCTTGTCCTTCCACAATCTTCTATCTACAGTGCATCGTATTAGTTCTGTTGTTGACTGTTTTCCATACCATACACCAAGCTGTCTAGTATTTTCTCTCTTTGTCGTTCGCGATCTCATTTTCATTTTATTTTGCCAGTTGTAACCAAGTATTCAAACTTTCCTCTCCTCCTGATGTGCCTCAAAAATGTTAATTGTTTCTTTCTCATGATTTTTAGGAGTTTTTTTTGTATTGGCCTCTTTGAAAATTTCCTTATTGTTTTTTTAGCTGTGCAGGAAACTTTCAACATTCTTATGATAAACCCCATCTCTGTGGCCTCTACTCGTATTTTCATATGTTTGCCTACTGTCCATGATTCACTTCCATAGGTCAGACTTGGTTCTATATAGCATCGATGAACTCTCTTTCTCACTATATTGCACGCTTTAGACAGTGTTACTCTACCAAAGATCAGGCAACCTATCTTTCCCAGGAAATTAAGGATGCGTTTCAAGAAAAGAAACTGGTACTTGCAGCATGAATAGACCTAAAGAAAGCATTTGATAAGGTATGGAAGGAAGGGCTTTTGAAGAAACTGAGAAATTATGGAGTAAATGGCAGGATGTACAAATGGGTCAAAGCATACCTGCATAACAGGAGAGCCACAGTGCAACTGGATGGTCTTAAGAGTAAGAAGGTCGTACTGCGCCAGGGCATTCCACAGGGAGGGGAACTATCTCCAACACTTTTTCTGATCTACATCAATGATCTAGTTACTGAACTACCACATGGCATCAAAGTGGCAATGTATGCAGATGACTTGGTAATGTGGTGCACAGAGGAGTATGCAACAGTGGCCTCGAAATTGTTACAAAGAGCTATGAATGCACTGAATTCGTGGACACGTTGGATGGCTGTGTGGAACTAGGTGGGGTGCGAGTGGGAAAATACTCAGTAAAGTTTATCAACAAATTATACGCCCACATTTAGAATATGGATCATCCGCATGGTGTTCAGCATCAAACACCACACTGCAAGAACTGGACAAAGTACAAAACCAGGCTCTTAGGGTCATCAGAGGAACAATGAAATCAACACCAATATTGGAGATGGAAAAATTGTGAAGGATACCAGCATTGAGAGAACGGAGGGACATAAAGGTGCTGATACAGGCAGAAAAATGTGCTTGCATGCCGAGACATCCAATGAAGGACCGATTCCAAAACCTTGCATTGGGACGACTTAAGAGAAGCAGTTTTATCCAACAAGCCAAGCGTATTAGTAAAAAAAAACACCAGACATGCCAAGAGTTGTGAACCCCCTACTGTCCGTGCCAGAACAGACTCCCTGGACAGAGGAATCAGGATTATCAGTTCAAATACGGACAGAAGTGAAAGGAATAGTTGACAAAGAGGAACAAAATAGTCTACAGTGAGAAACAATAACTCTCAGTTTCCTGGATGAAGAATACCCACAAGACCTATGGATTCGTGTGTACACAGATGGATCAGCACAGAATGCAGTAAAGAATGGGGGAGCAGGTGCATATATAGAGTACCCAAATAACACTAGGGATATAATAAAATAGGAACATGGAAATATTGTCCCAATTATGATGCAGAAATACAAGCAATAAAGTTGGCAATAGAAAAACTGCTGAACAGTAATCTTAGCCCACAGCCTGTAGTGCTTTTGACAGATACAAGATCATAACTCCAGGCACTACAATCCAGAAAATTACCACATCTGCAGACCTTATTGACTGAACTCTGCAAGCACCACAGGGTTGTCCTACAGTGGATCCCATCTCACTTGGAATACCAGGAAATGAGAAAGCAGATCAGTTGGCAAAGGAAGGTTCAACAGGCACACAACTAAATACACCGGTTACATACCATCATAAGAAACAGATAATCAAATCAATCAGATGACCATAAGCCCCTAATCAGGATGCCTTTCATAATATGAATAGATATGAACAAGTTATCATTATACGCCTCAGAACAGAACACGATCGACTCCATAGTCACATGTATACAAAATTCAAGATCGGCACATCAACTACTTGTACATGTGGACAGGCGCCCCAGACTGCTGAACACATACTTCAAGACTGCACTGAATATAGTAGACTGAGGAAAATCCATTGGGACATAGATACAACACAACAGACAAAACTATATGGCCACTGCAAGAATTACAAAAGACAGTAACATTTATACAGGAAACGACATTGCAGATATAGACAATACTTCAGGCGAACGAAAGATAGATAGATAGACTACTATTGACATAGACTTGTTGCATAAGAAATTTTTCATTTTCTCAAATGCTATTTTGGCCTGAGCTATTCTGCTTTTTATTTCTGTGGTGCATCTTCCATCTGATGTTATTAAAGTGCCCAAGTATTTGACGCGTTGCACTTGTTTCAGATTTGTCCTGTTTATTTTTATGCTGCACGATGGTGATAATTGTATCTTTGATATGGCCATTACTTCTGTTTTCTTACTATTGAGACTGAGACCCTTTTTGGTGCTTTCATTTACTATTTAAAAAAAAAAAAGTAAAGTACCCCCGTCACGCTAAGTGGTGTATAGGTAATATGTTGTGAGTGACCATAAATTTTACATACTTTCGGCATATGATTTTTGGGGTAATGAGGTCAGTAATACGCCCGTGCCGTTTTACTTTCCCAGAAAAAAATATGGTACCCATTAAAGGCTGGGTGAACCCGAAAGCCGTCGGTTGGGATCGAACCCTACCTCTTGTCCTTTGTAGTCCAGTTCACTAACCACTGAGCTATCGCGGCTCCTTCTTTTAATATGATGTCTATCATTTCTTGTAGTTCATTCTCTGTCTCTGCTATTAAGACTGTATCATCCACATATCGCAAATTATTTGTGTTGTGACCGTTGATATCAATTCCTTTTTTCTCTAATATTTATCTCATAATATGTTCGCTGTAAAGTGAAAATAAATCCGGTGACAGAATACAGCCTTGACTGATTCCTTGTTTTATATATTGGAATTACCCTGTTTGGTTCGTTGCTAATTCGTATAGCTGTTGTTTTTTGCCAGTACATGTTTTTTATGATTCGCAGATCCTTGCCATCAATATTTAATTGCTCCAGCATATTTATTTCCACATGCTTGACTTTGTCAAATGCTTTTTTGTTGTCTATAAAGCACATATATTTCTTTACTTCTATATATATTTCTGGGAGCCGCGATAGTTCAGTGGTTAGTGAACTGGACTACAAAGGACAAGGGTTCGATCCCAATCGACGGCTTCCGGTTCAACCAGCCTTTAATGGGTACCAGATTTTTTTTCAGGGAAAGTAAAGCGACACGGGCGTATTACCGACCACATTACCCCCAAAAATCATGTGCTGAAGGTATGTAAAATTTATGGTCACTATCACCATATTCCCTAAAGGGCACTTGGCGTGGTGGGAGTATTTTACTTTATTAAAATTGATATTTCTATCAATGTTCTTAAGATTTATATTGCATTTTTGGTGCCCTTTCCTTCCACAAATCCATATTGTTCCTCACTTATTTCTGGTTTTATTTTGTTCCTTACACGTCTAATGATGATTTTTAGTAATATTTTCGTCATATGGCTCATGAGACTAATTGTGCGATAGTCTTCACAATCAGTGGCGCCTGACTTCTTCGGTATGGCTAGAAAGATAGATTTTAGTAGATCTTCGGGTATGTGTCCAGTGTTGTATATGTCATTCAGTAGTTTTAAACAGTCTTCATGTAAGTAAAAAGTAAAGTACCCCCGTCACGCCAAGTGGCGTATAGGGAAATATGGTGTTAGTGACCTTATATTTTACAGACCTTCAGCACATGATTTTTGGGGTAATGTGGTCAGTATTACGCCCGTGCTGCTTTACTTTCCCAGAAAAAAATCCGCTACCCATTTAAGGCTGGGTGAACCCGGAAGCCGTCGGTTGGGATCGAACCCTACCCCTTGTCCGTGGTAGTCCAGTTCACTAACCACTGAGCTATCGCGGCTCCCCGTCTTCAGGTAAAGAATAAAAAATATAAAAAATAGATCGTCTGATATATATCTAATACACACAAAGAAATGTAAAACCGAAAACCAAAGACTAATCTGGAAAATTGCGGAAAAAGCGGTGGCCATGTTTTAAGCAGGTAGCCGCGATAGATCAGTGGTTAATGAACTGGACCACAAAGGACAAGAGGTAGGGTTCGATCCAAAACCGACGGCCTCCGGGTTCACCCAACCTTAAATGGGTAACGGATTTTTTTTCTGGGAAAGTAAAGCGGCACGGGCGTAATGCCAAACAAATTACCCCAAAAATCATGTGCTGAAGGTCTGTAAAATTTATGGTCACTAGCACCATATTCCATATACGCCACTTGGCGTGACGGGGGTACTTTACTTTTACTTTACTTCATGATTTAAGTAGTTGTTGTTCTGCGTCTGATGAAGGCTTATACCGAAACTTCGTAGTTTGTTAAATCTCTCCATTAGTTTAGCCACGCAAAACCATTTTCGGAAGTTTCCCTCTAAAATAATATTCATTTGTTATTATTTGTCTCCAGAATAAAACCATTTTGTGTTTATTTTACATTTAATTAAAAATGTAAGGCCAAATATGTGTCAAGAAAACAGATTTGTTTTTTTTCAATATTATACACATGTTGACAAGTTCTTTACGTAAATTAAGGTTTTTATGTCACCATTAATAATTAAATTAATGATAATTAATTTTCATTCCTGTTTGAAAAAAGTGATAACATAAAAAAAATAGTCAAAATGTTGTATGCCTTCTGATTTATTTAAGAAACAAATATTTTTTTCCATTGTTATTCATCTTCGTTAAATTAAGACTAAAAAGGTTAATTTCCTTCGATCTTATTTATCTTCATTAAATTAAAAGAAGACTGCCTCTAATTCCCACCATGCTCATCACAGCGAGAGTCCGAGACTCCGGGCCAATCATTCTCAATGACGACAACCCTTAATCAGCTTTCTCCAGTCCGGACAGGTACTATCCTGCGGTATCTGTCGAGAGGTGCAAAAGAACAAAGGTAAATTGTTCAAGCTATGCATCATTCCGCCAGCTTTCTGTCACTTTAGCCCATTTTCTCATTAAAATCTGAATAGGAGGTAATCACTTCTCGTGGTGGCCGTCTCCCTGATTTGTGGAAATGGGTCATCAGCAAATACGAGTTTTGAAGACCAACGCTACTGCACTAAATGCGTCTACATAACCACAAAAGTTAAATCGTTAAGTTATTTTAAATCAAACCTTTATTTTCTTCTCCTTGATTTCACAGAGATGGGATCTATCAGAAGAACGTTGAAAGGTCCCTGCACAGCTAAAAAGACCAACGAGAAAATTCTCAAAGAGGCCAACACAAAAAGGAAGTTCTTAAGAAACATCAGAAAAAAAACAATGAACATTTTTCGGGCACTTCATGAGAAGGAGAAAGTTGAAATTATTGGTTGTAACCAATTGGCAAAATACAGGAAAGAGATCGTGGACGACAAAGAAAACCCAAGATAACTTTTTGTCATGGCATGGTTAACAGTCAACAACAGAATTGATACGATGGGCGGTGGACATGATCAGATAGATAGATAGATAGATAGATAGATAGATAGATAGATAGATAGATAGATAGATAGATAGATAGATAGATAGATAGATAGGTAGGTAGATAGATAGATAGGTAGATAGGTAGATAGATAGATAGATAGATAGATAGATAGATAGATAGATAGATAGATAGATAGATAGATAGATAGATAGATAGATAGATAGATAGATAGATAGATAGATTACACGGGAACGGGGTGGTCCAGAGGTAAGATGTCGGGCTCTGGATACGAAAGTCCAGGTTTCGATCCCCACCACAAACCGTCGACATAAAAAAACAAAACGAATCTGTGGTTTCCTCGTGACTTTACCTTCCCCTGGTCTTTGGGTAGTGAAACCCAATGTGCAGCCCTCTCGGAAAACGGCGAAAAACACGAGGTCCCATATCATGTCTGTTACAGGACTTTGGGCAATAATTATAGGAAAAAAATGCCCGCAGTTCAGGCAATAATAATAATGAAGGCAATCTATGCATGACGAAGAGGAATGTGTCGGGCCGAAAAGCCCAGATATCTCGGCTTTGACGTAAACTTTCAACACAAAATATCCACGTCTATTTAAGAGCTGAAAGTTAATAAGAGAAACAAATTTACAAAGAAAGCGAGTTGGTGGTCTTATAGATAAATACCATTAGTGTTCTCCCGATAAGGTGAACTCTTGTTCAAAATCACGGTTGGGTCAAACAATTCATTTTTAATTTTATCTGTGGCGAAAAGTACTTTAAACTTGTACCTTTTGGGGACTACACTTGGCATACGACCTTTAATCTCTAGCCCCAGAGAACCCCTTAAGGACCCTATAAATATGATAAATGCAGTTGTGATAGTTTTTAGTTTGATAACTTCTGCTTCTTTCCTTCCTCACTTGCCTTTCAGCGTCGAGGGGGGATATAATTTGCGATCTTTTGCTCTTCTGTTTGCCTCTACTGCTGTTATGTTTCCTAGTGTTTCCAATATTCCATCGATTCATCTTTTCTGTAGTCGACCTTTGGGTCTGGTGTTCTCTCAACGTTTCTGAAGGCTTGTTGTGTTGTATTATGATCACTCTGTCCTGTCACGTGGCCAAACCATTGTATTTGTTGTTTCTTTATATATATGCTATGGCGGGGTTATTCCTAGTTTCCTTCTCAGTTCTTCATTTCTGATTTTATCTCTCAGTCTGTTTCTTGTCATTCGTCTAACACATTTCATCTCAGGGTTATTTTTCATATTGTTTTAGTCTGACAACAAAAGAGAGATTTTGATACAGAAAAAAAAGATGCCTGAAAGAGAATTGATTCGACTTTCCTTATTAGCCAAATGTAATTGCCAGGACAGCAAGATGCATTTTCAACATTTGATACTTGGTTTGGTCGACACAGCTGGGGAGGGAAAAAAACCAATTAACTAATTTGAATCACAGCGACGGTCGCTCTATATGTTGTGGCCTTGTTAGTAGATGTCTCACTTGATGGATTGAAATGCAGTTTTGTGAAACGACCGAGTTATTTAGACGCCGTTAGTCAGCAAGTGAAAAGCATTTCATTAAAATAGAGTCGAAAATATTTATTGAAACGTGGCCCAGCACGGGCAGGAATACCTCCGGTGGTGGAAAATGATTTTAAACTTGAGATAGCAAACAAATATTTCTCAAATGTAAAACAGCAAGACTTGTAGTTCTCTGAAAAAAATGGACAGGTGAAATAACATGAGCAAAAGAAAATTTATACAAAGGCTAAACAAAGAACAAATTGCAAACTACATCTTACTTCGACTATGAGAGAAAATTGAGAGAAGAAAGAAGAACAACAGCAAATAATAATAATACACCTGATCTTCTTCACCATCATCATCATCCAAAAACTCTGGGTGTCTTTGGGGCACTACTGACAGACTGCGTCAACCTTCTCAGTGTATATTTATCTTCACTCCTTTTGTACTGCAAAGTCAAGGCGTGTCCTTTCTTTGATATTATTTTTCCACCTCTGTGTCTGCCTACCTCTCATTCCCCGCCCCCCCCCCCCATTTTACTATTCCCTGCAGAATGGTCTTTGCTGGGATATGCGAGCGTAATACGTACCCAAACTATTTCATTTTCCGTATCTTCACAAAAGTCAGAAGTTCATCATGTACTCTAATTGCTTGTTGTATCCTTTTACATTGATCCATGCAATATTAATTTTCATTATTTTGAACATTTTAATTTGTAAAATGGTCTGAGTCAGAAAAGTCCACACCTTATCAGCAGTACTATTATTTTTGTGTACATGAAAATTACCACAGCTAGAGCTCCAATTATTTGTTCTTTTGAACACCGGATCAACCCGAAAAAAAAAGAAACAAAGCTCATGACTTAAAGTTTAAATTAAATACAAATTCTTTAAAAGTTATCTATTTCACCTACCGAAGGATCAAGATGTCACGAGATGGAAATACGACTGACATTACGGCCCGTATCGCATTGTCATCGAGTGCCTTTAACAAACATGTAATACTTGGGGATCAAAAATACTTAGCAGCAAGCACGCAAAAGTCAACACTGGTAACTCTTTTGTGATACCCGTTCCTACATCTGGATGCTAATTTTTCTGATCATCATTTTCAGGAGGACGTGAACTTCCTGTCAATATTGTGGATAGGCGGCAGGAATCATTAAAGGCTATGTATGAAAGTGTTCCTTGTTGCAGTTTCCTCATATTCAAAGTCCAGTTTCTTGTAGGAGCTACTGAGTTAAGTGCTCTGTGCTCACTGTGAGCTGTTTCATCTGTTTTTATTGTATTTCGATATTCCGATTGTTTACAATGAATGATGATATCGTTTGACGGAGAACAGATGACTGTGTTCAATTTCTGTGCTGTTTTGCCTTATGTCTTTTGGCGTGTGCTGAGACTGCTATGATGGGAACTACATCTACCTTTCTTTATTTGGGGGATGAGATATTAATTCGGATGATTCCATTAGCACGGGCGGTTGAGCAATTATGGATTTATCTCGTTTGCAGTGATACTGGGGCCGTAACCATAACCATAACACCTGAAAGCAAAAGCTGGAAATTCTCTCATGCTCTAGAAAAGAGAAAATTGTCTTTGAAAATAAATGCATTCAAAAACTGTTAATTATAAATGAGAAAAATGTATAATTTAAATGAAACTTTAAGTAAGAAACCGAACAAAAATATGTATTAAGCTCTATACGGCGAAGGTGCTGGGCGCACATCGGCCATGTGCTTAGAGCGGATGAAAGCAGATTCCTGCGTCCGACCTTCGTTTGGTCACTGGGTGGCAAAGGAAAACAAGGAAGGAAGTTATATTTTCAAACATGACCAGTTAATAGAAACGGTTCAACCATTAGCCATCTATTGATTGTAAATGTAAAGCTCAACCATTAGCCATCTATTGATTGTAAATTACAGGTTCAACCATTAGCCATCTATTGATAGTAAATTAAAGGTTCAACCATTAGCCAGAAATTGATTGTAAATTAAAGGTTCAACCATTAGCTATCTATTGATTGTAAATTAAAGGTTCAACCATTAGCTATCTATTTATTGTAAATTAACGGTTCAACAATTAGCCAGAAATTGATTGTAAATTAAAGGTTCAACCATTAGCCAGAAATTGATTGTAAATTAACAACCATTAGCCAGCAATTTGATTGTAAATTAAAGGTTCAACCATTAGCCAGCAATTTGATTGTAAATTAAAAGTTCAACCTTTAGCCAGCAATTGATTGTAAATTAAAAGCTCAACCATTAGCCAGAAATTGATTGTAAATTAAAAGTTCAACCATTAGCCAGCAATTTGATTGTAAATTAAAAGTTCAACCATTGGCCAGAAATTGATTGTAAATTAAAAGTTCAACCATTAGCCAGAAATTTATTGTAAATTAAAGGTTCAACCATTAGCCAGCAATTTTATTGTAAATTAAAGGTTCAACCATTAGCCAGCAATTTGATTGTAAATTAAAGGTTCAACCACAGGCCGGCAATTGATTGTAAATTAACGGTTCAACCATTAGCCAGCAATTGATTGTAAAGGAAGAAACGATTCATGCAACAAATAAATGGCGACACGACCAAGACAAAGACTGGTACTGGCTAGGAATGGATTTACTTGTTGCACGCTGGCGTAAAGCTGTACAAGTGGATGGGAATTATGTTGAATGATACCGATGTTTACATGACATATCCATATATACTGTGTTAAAATTTAATCATCATCATCAAGTACCCTGCCTACTGGCGTAGGTGATCATGTCTCTCCACAATTTTAGATCTCGGCAGCTATTTATCATTTCTGTTGTTGACCTTCGGCCAAGCCATTCTCTTAAGCTATCTGTTATTTTTTCTCTCTGCGTCCTCTGTGACTCTATCTATTCGTCCCTCATTTTTTCCAGTTGTTACAACATATTCCAGTTGTTCTCTTCTCATTACATGGTCAAAAAATGATGATTGTCTCTTCCTAATATTGGCAATTAGCTCTCTTTATGCTTTGACCTCTCTCATAACATTTTCATTACTCTTCTTAGCTGTCCATGGTACTCTCAACATTCTTCTGTAAAACCACATTTCTACAGACTCCAGTGATTTTCTTGTCTGTTGTCCTATTGTCCATGATTCGCATCCATATGTCAAGACTGGCTCTACATAACATTTAATACTTTTTGAATTAGCGGTTCCCGAGAAAATCGATGTGGTTCATTACTTTCTGAATGCACTAAATATGTGATCTTCCTGAAATGACACAAATGTGAAGATGAACTAACGCATCAATAATAAACCACAATGAACATGTTAATGTTATAATTTTGTTTAAAGGACAGCCAATACAGATATATTACTACCACAGCAAGAACATTGGTGTTATCATTTTCACCGAAACTTAATATAAATTTTCCTTTATAATAAAACTCCCCTGGTAAGAGAAGAAAACGTCTTCACTAACGTCTTCACTAACGTCTTCACTAACGTCTTCACTAATGTCTTCAAGTGTTTGAGAAACAAGAAGCACATTTTATGGGTAATGTGGTCGGCACCACACCAGATCGTCCTAGTTCTCCCCCATCTTTCGACTCCTTTTCCCAAAAAGAAATTGTGTACCCATTTTTAGAGGTTGGTTAAACGTTGAAGTCGCGTCGTTTGGAAAAAAAAAAAAAAAAGAATCTCATCGGAAGCATTCCTGGACTTTGTAAGTGACGATCGCACTTACTACTCAGTCACATTTCTTCTTTTCTTCCTCATTTACCTTTCATCGGGTATCAGCCATCACAGCTTCAAATCTAATAGCCTTCATTGTTATTTCCTTGATGGAAATGTGTGTTTTGAAACCATATTTTGCGCAGTTGGAGTCTATTTGGTTCGTTTTTATAAATGAGCTTAACAGACACAAGAACACGTTGATGATATGTGTGTGTGTGAAACCCTGACGCGTGTTAATAGCGTTTCTAAATGTATCAAAGCTCGTAAAATATACACAAGACATGCTGGAGACAGCTTTTGTAAAAGGTGTATGCGATTTGTCTTTTCCTGACAGGTCTTCGTGATGTGTCAGTCAACTGGACCCTTTTACCAGGGATTCTCATAAATGCTTACATCACGTCTACTGTTAATTTTATTCATTGTCTCCAGTGTATAACTTTCCTGCAAAATATGCACCAAATGACTCTGGGTATGGGAATTTTACGTGCGGTTTTATTGACTTGGTGGGAATGACAATCCAAAAACAATGCTCTTTTGTCAAATTTTATGACATAATTAAAGCTCATTACGTCAGTTCTTATGAAAAACAAGATGAGGGTTCAAAACATTTAAGTAGGGGATTTTCGTGAGTAGACAGGATTACGGTAAAGTTATTAATATGGAAAGTAGGATGAAAAGAAAGAAAAGAAAAGTGAAAAATATAAATATGGAAGTCTCTAACAGCTGCACTAAAAGGAAGAGCCTGTAACAGCTGCACTAAAAGGAAGAGTCTAACAGCTGCACTAAAAGGAAGCGTCTAACAGCTGCACTAAAAGGAAGAGCCTGTAACAGCTGCACTAAAAGGAAGAGTCTAACAGCTGCACTAAAAGGAAGCGTCTAACAGCTGCACTAAAAGGAAGAGTCTAACAGCTGCACTAAAAGGAAGAGTCTCTAACATCTAAACTGATAGGAATAGTCTCTAACAACTAAACTAAAAGGAGGAGTCTCTAAGAGCTAAACTGAAAGGAAGAGCCTTTAACAGCTAAACTAAAAGGAAGACAGAACAACACAATTCAAAAAAGGCAACTGAAAATTGTTTGACATGTGAAGAGATATAATAGCATTCTAAAAGTCATCTTGGAAGGGAAGGTACAAGACAGACGAGGTAGATGTAGACCAAAACTAAAGTGCATAGATAACATCAAAAGGTGGACATTTCATCCTATGACAACGTTTATCATCAAGACAAGAGACAGTGTAAAATGACACTCCAAGGTGGCCTACCCTCGATGTGGAAACGTAACCTGTCAATGAATGTATGGTGTGGTTATTGAGTTATTTGCGGGTCATCGTCAGTGCACTCCGAACATGTCCATAGGTGTTCAGATCCCCTCCTCAGCAATTCCCGCAGTGTCCATCGACTAACGACTCCAGTTCTGTGTTGGTTGATAAGTCTTCTTACACGCCCACTAAGTTTTTCATTTCTGGCTGTGCCCATCTTAACTCTAATCTCTATCATCCGAAGAAGTCACGTGGACTTGTGTTTGTCGAAGTATGGTGTGGTTACATGTTTGTAATGATATGCAACCACACTAAAATATATGTTTGCTGTTTAAAAGCTGGCCCTGTCCGGAGGGGAAAATGATTCTTTTTGCTCATTTGTTAATGCTTGCATGCGTTCACCCCGATGACTAAAAGAATACACCTTCTCATTATCCGCCCTTAAGAGGACGTTAAGTGGGCGTGTCTGCGCTGTTTTTGTATTTGTTAGTAACACTTTGATATTTTCGCCTTTCGGCCCAACGTATCCGACTTCAGCATGTTATTTTCGAGTACCGGATTGTCTTCCCTCTTCGATCCCTTCTCGCTTGGCCAGGCTAGATAATTTAATCTGTTACAGGTGCACCACGGAGAGGTGGAGTAGAGGCTGGATGGTTCTGGTTCACCGATCCTGTCGCAAGCTATCAGCTGTGGGTCGTTGACAACTTGCAGCTCTGCTCCTGGGAGACGGCTTTGCCTCCTGTTGATTTGTTATTGATCTGCAAGACCGTGGAACATAAACTTTAATGTTTGGTACCTGTTCCTGGTAATTGATAGTTAAGGGAATGCATCTTCGTTCAGGAATTTTCTGTTCTTGATTATTGTTTTTATTATAACTAACGAGCACCATGATCATCGCGGTAAACAAACTCTTTTAGGATTCTGTTCTTGACCTCAATCTGTTTGTGTGATCTAAGAATGAGATGGCCACCTTCTTGTAAGAGAATCTTAAATTCTTGAATTTATTATTATTGATCTTGCTAAGGAATCTCATATACTTCAGTTTATAATTACTTACTTTGTGAAAGAATCTCATATACTTCAGTTTATAATTACTTACTTTGTGAAAGAATCTCATATACTTCAGTTTATAATTACTTACTTTGTGAAAGAATCTCATATACTTCAGTTTATAATTACTTACTTTGTGAAAGAATCTCATATACTTCAGTTTATAATTACTTACTTTGTGAAAGAATCTCATATACTTCAGTTTATAATTACTTACTTTGTGAAAGAATCTCATATACTTCAGTTTATAATTACTTACTTTGTGAAAGAATCTCATATACTTCAGTTTATTTTTGCGAAAGAATCTCGAGAATGGCTTGGCGCAAGGTAAACAACAGAAATGATAAATAGCTGTCGAGATCGAAGATTGTGGAGAGACATGATCACCTACGCCAGCAGGCTTGGTACCTGATGATGAGGGTGATTAAGGCACTCAGAATCAAATTGTTCTTGAGCCACTGACTTTGGGACTTCGCAAATAACATACTTTTACTATACATACTATAAGACTATTCAAATCAAATGTACTATCAACCCTTACGTATGCGTGTGAAATCTGGAAAACAACAAGAGATATAGAAACAAAGTTGAACGCATTCGAAAATAAATGTCTAAGGAAAATACTTGGTATAGCGTGGAACGAATTCAAAACAAACGAGGAAATTAGAGAAATCTCCAATCAACCACTAATATCTTCAGTAATAAAGAAAAGACGATGGTCATATGTTGGCCATGTTATGAGAAGAAATAATAACCGAATAGCAAAGCAAGCCCTCATGTGGGAAACAACAGGTAAGAGAAAAAGGGGAAGACCCAGAGAGACACTGAGAAGAACATTGATTAGAGAGGCAACAGCAGCAGGAATCGACTCCCTCAGTGAGATAGAGCTTATTACACAGAACAGAGACAAATGGCGAGATTTGATAAAACATCTTTAAAAGAATTGAAAACTGCTAGAACAAAAATTCAGATAAGAGAAGGATTATCTTGGTATACGCCCGATGGGCCTGCTACGGCTCGAGAGGTCAATAGATAGATAGATAGAAATAACATAACTTGTTGCTGTTTCTAAACTTGCAGTGGATTGTGACATATGTAGTCATGTTACATCGCAACATTCAAATGATGTCACAAATTATTTTTTTATAATACTTCAATGGAAACTGATATTCATTTTCTTTTTCAATTAACTTTTGAGCGTGTCAAGTCGCTCATTTACTGACGCTCTTTTTGATGTGAGTTCTCCCTTGATTTGATGTAAAGTTATTCTATTTTATTCTATTCATGAAATCAGTTTCATTGCAGTCGATGATTTCTCTATATTCACTCCACCTTCCGTCCGAGCATTTCTCGATGCGGATGCAGACTGACTGTTCCTGCAAGTTGTTGATTATAGGAACATCTTTTTTTCCCACTAAGCACTCCGGATCGACCAGATCCCTTTTTCTACTTTTAGACTCCTCAGTCTCTCGATATCCACATCATTGCCCCACCCATTCTCCACCTCTTCTCTTAGGGAATTAAGAAGAAACTTAACTCTTTTCGTACGGAAGTTTTTTATCGACGCAACTGAACAGATTTCAGAGACAAAATTGTTCATGGTTTTAAGAATCAAGCTACACATTTATATATTTATCTAACATATAACATATTATATATGAATGTTGAGATAATTGAACAAGGTATTTGATTTCACGAATACCAAGATGATACAAGACATGTAAAAAGGATATGGTTTGATGGCGTTCACACTAATCAAATTGAGCGCGCACAGTGCGGCGAAACACGCTGCTGAAATCGGCATGGCGCATAGTGCGGCGAAATGTACGGAAAGAGGTGATGTCTTTTTTGTCCAGAGGAAGGCCACACTCAGTCCCAGAGCTGTTATCGAGCTTGATGGCTATTTCATCGTCATGTATTCTAGCGTACCGTGGAAAGTACACCCAGGTAAACGCGCTCACTTAAGAGCCATTCAGGAGCTGCATCGACTCCTGCCGCAGACTCTTTCAATCTTCTGTAGCAGACTTTGCGAGTCAGTCACAAAGACCGTGATCACATTCTGTGTAACCAGCCATGTTATCGCCGCCGTTACTGCTTCTATGAAACATAATTTATTTACATGCAAAATATTTCTTTTTGTTTACTTAAATCATAATTGCCGTTAACAATATTAATTTTGACAACTTTTTCATTTCTTTTGGTACTAATAGTGTGATCACTAACTACAGAAATAAACATGAAGAGAAAGATAGAGAGAGAGATAAAGAGAGAAAGATAGAGAGAGTGAAAGATTGAGAGAGTGTGTGAAAATGAGAGAGAAAGAATAAGAAAGAGGGTGAGTGAGTGAGTGAGTTAGTGAGTGAGAGAGTGAGTGAGTGAGTGAGTGAGTGAGTGAGTGAGTGAGTGAGTGAGTGAGTGAGTGAGTGAGTGAGTGAGTGAGTGAGTGAGTGAGTGAGTGAGTGAGTGAGTGAGTGAGTCAAAGACAGACAGACATATAGAAAGGTAAATGTTTTATAGTTTCCCCAATTTGTTTGCTGTTTAGTTGTCAATTATTTTGCTCACTCAGTCTGCCAATTCTCCAGGAAAGACGTCTATGACATCCAGTGATTCTTGTTTACTGTTGCTTTCTTTTTTACATGTCAAGTTTACGTGTCAAGTTCACATGTCAACTACTTTATTTTTACATTTTAGAAATCAACGGAAGCTATCTCATCATCATCATCATGTATGATAACGGCTAGCGCAAGCAATAATGTCCTTCCACGATTTTCTGTCCTTAATGCGTCGTATCATATCTGTTGTTGACTGTTTACCATGCATGACACGAAGCTATCTAGTCTCTTTTCTCTTTGTTTTCCGCGATCTCTCTTTCCCTATATTTTGTCACTTGCAACCAAATATCCAGCATTTCTCTTCTGATTATGTTTATGCTTATGGTTATGGAAGGTCCCACTATCACTGCAAACGAAATAAAATCCATAATTTATCTCGATTGTTTCTTTCTGATGTTTTTAGGAGCTGCTGTACTGTTTTAGCCTCTGTGAGAAGAGATCTCGCTACCCTTATTGAACGACTCCCACAAAGGCGAGATCAACACTGGATAACTGAACGATGTCAACAAAATGTTTTCTTCCTCATTATCTCATTAATAAAGGAGCAGCGATAGCTCAGTGGTTAGTGAACTGGACTACAAAGGACAAGAGGTAGGGTTCGATCCCAACCGACGGCTTCCGTGTTCACCCAGCCTTAAATGGGTACCGGATTTTTTTCTGGGAAAGTAAAGCGGCACGGGCGTAATATCGACCATTTTAGCAAAAAAAAAAAAGTAAAGTACCCCCGTCACGCCAAGTGGCGTATAGGGAAATATGGTGTTAGTGACCCTATATTTTACAGACCTTCAGCACATGATTTTTGGGGTAATGTGGTCGGCATTACGCCCGTGCTGCTTTACCTTGCCAGAAAAAAATGCGGTACCCATTTTAAGGCTGGGTGAACCTGGAAGCCATCGGTTGGGATCGAACCCTACCCCTTGTCCTGTGCAGTCCAGTTCAATAACCACTGAGCTATCGCGGCTCCCAACATTACCCCAAAAAATCATGTGCCGAAGGTCTGTAAAATGTATGGTCACTAACACCATATTCCCTATCGGCCGCTTAGCGTGACGGGGATGCTTTACTTTTACTTACTATCTCATTAATAAAGATACTATTTATGTTCATAATTATCCTCGATAAATCTTCTTCCGTTTAATAAAATACAAATATCTATCTATCTATTGACCTTTCGAGCCATAGCCGGCCCATAGGACATAGACTCAGATACCCTTTCTCTTATCTAAATTTTTATTCTTGCAGTTTTCAATACTTGTAAAGATCTGTTATCAAATCTCGCCATTTGTCTCTGTTCTGTGCAAGCAACTCTATCTCATTGAGGGAGACGATTCCTGCTGTTCTTGCCTCTTTAATCAATGTTCTTCTCAGTGTCGGCTCCTTTTCCTCTTACATGTTGTTTCCCACATGAGGGTTTGCTTCGTTATTCGGTTATTATCTCTCCTCATCACATGTCCAACATCTGACCAACGTCTTTCTTGATTGCTGAAGATATTAGTGATTGATTGGCGATTTCTCTAAGTTCGTTTGTTTTGAATTCATTCCACGCTATAACAAGTATTTTCCTTAGACATTTATTTTCGAATGCGTTCAAATGTGTCTCTATGTCTCTTGTTGTTTTCCAGCTCTCACATGCATACATAAGGGAAGATAGTAAGTAAAAATACAAATATGCGTATTGCTAAATAAAATTGTAGTTGCTTACAAGCGATAAGAGTAAGATGCGTTATCAGATATAGACTATTATAATGTAGACACCCCAGTGTGAACGTAGAGGTATAAAACAAAAGAGGTATAGAGCCCCGTCACGCCAAGTGGCGTATAGGGAATATGGCGTTAGTGACAATAATTTTTACAGACCTTCAGCACATGATTTTTGGGGTAATGTGGTCGGTATTACGCCCGTGCCGTTTTACTTCTCCAGAAAAAAAATCCGGTACCCATTTAAAGCTGGGTGAACCAGGAAGCCGTCGATCAAGGTTCGAACCCGAACTCTTGTTCATTTAATCCAGTTCAGTAACCACTGAACTATCGCGGCTCCCAAAGTTGAGGTATATTCGACTGAAATTCCCATACCTGGTCTCCAATTCACATGTCTACATGGGCTCGAAAAGTTTTAAAACAACTACAAATAAAAAGAGAACTGCTAAACACAATTAGAACAAGACAAATGGCATTTTTGGGGCATGTTAAAAGACAGAACAGCCTACTAAAAGTAATATTGGAAGGGAAAATACAAGGTAAAAGAGGCAGAGGCATAACAAGACTAACATGGACGAGGATTATCAGAAGATGGACAGGTCAGCCTATGATAATCTGCACCATCAAAGCAAGAGACAGAATGGAAAGGCGCTCCATGGTAGCCAACCTTCGATGCGGAGACGGCACTCAATGAAGATGATGATGATGACCTGAGTTCGAATGTACATATCTACCTGGGCTCGAATGTACATGTTCACTTAGGCACGAATTGACATGTCTACTTACGCATGAATTACCATGTCAACCTAGGCACGAATTCTCATGTCAACCTAGGCACCAATTCACATGTTTACCTAGGGTCGAATTTACATGTCAATCTGGCTTCGAATTTAACTCTCTACCTGGGTTCGAATGTACATGTCTACCTGGACTCAAATTTACATGCCTGCCTGGGCTAGAATTTATACTTCTACTTACGCTCGAATGTACATGTCTACCTGGACTCAAATTTACATGCCTGCCTGGGCTAGAATTTATACTTCTACTTACGCTCGAATGTACATGTCTACCAGGGCTCGAATTCACATTTCTACGTAGGCTCGTAATTATATTTCTACCTAGGCTCAGAATACATGTCTACCTAGGCTTGAATATACATGACTACTTAAGCTCAAATTCCCATGTTTTCTTAGGCTCGAATTTATATGCCTGCTTTGTGTTGAAGTCGGATGTGTTGGGCCGAAAGGCGAAAATATCACAGTTATACTGCAAACCATAACACAACACATACACGCCCACTTGACGTCATTTTAAGGGCGGATAATGAAGAGCAACATTTAACAAGCATTTGTTTACTTAAGCTCGAATTACAATATCTACTTAGGCACGAATTCCCATATCTACCTAGGCACGAATTCCTATGTCTACCTAGGCACGAATTCCCATGTCTAGCTAGGCACGAATTCCCATGCCTACCTATGAAGTATTTCTTTTCAGTGACCCCCCCCCCCCCCCTATCTCGTGGTTTGTAGGTTCGAAAAGCTAGCCCTAGCAGAGACACATATTTTTATACAAATTGGTAATGGTATATATTTATATATGACGTAAAATATTAATATGACGTTAGTTAATTGCTTAACTAAGGAAATCTTGAAATTCTGGTCTTAGTACATACTTTCAGCAGAAAATCTCATCAAATTCTGATTGCAAATATTACTACCACTAAGCGACTTTAAAAAATCGAAGCTATCATCTTTAACGGTTCTAGCGTGTCAATATCCCACAAGAGGTCGCCGTTAACCTTTCACTCAATAAAAGGAAACTAGAGGTCACTTGTCGGGCAAGCGAATCATCTGCTGGCCAGCGGTCAATCGGAGCTAACCATGAGATAGTTCTGATCATACTGGTACCAAATGTCGACGTGTTTACACGATGGTCATAGACGCTTTTGGAAGAGCAATCACTGCATCCCCAAGATTAAAGTTATCTTAAGATACAAACGTTATGGAAGCGAAACCAATAACGCCCTGTCAAGAAGTACCAATAATATAACGACGGCGTCCAATCTCCCTGATTAGAAGTCGGAAGTTTTAATCTTAAAAATAGCACAAGGAAAGATTCCCACGTTATATCCCATTTTCCTTTGCTAGAAGGAATGGATTCTCATCCCATTAACCATGTTCTAGACACGGTTCCATCAGAAGTCGACACTTCATTACACTAGCGTCTATTGTCGCTGGGTCTTCCAGACATTTACCTTCGCTTGACTACAATTCCGAACTTCCAGCAGGACATCATGACGCCATCAGGAGCGAAGAAAGTTTTCATTCTCAGATATTGCTTTCTATCTTTTTTTTTTTTTTTTTTTATTTATTTAGAATGTCTCGCATCGGTTCATTTAGAGAATGTGCGCTAACAGACACACAAAATAGTACATTCTAGAAGTTTAGTTGATCATTATATTTTTAGTGATAAATATAAAGTTTGCAGGGATAATAATTTAGAAAGAGACAGGAAAAATTATTGAAATTAGTTTAGATTTACAACAATTAACTATTGTACATACATTCAGCGTGTGCGACTTACAACAACAGCATGAATTTCAACAACAGCATGATTTACAACAACAGCGTGAATTACAACAGCAGCATTAATTACAACAATATCATGAATTCCAACCACATGTTATTGATTAGTAATTACATAAACACTTATTTTGTAAATGTGTAAATATGAACGGCAGAAATTGCACATACATTATGTGATAATAACACATTTTGAAAAATTTCTAGGGCGCCTGTATACGTGCACATGTGGCTGAGATGCTAATCTTAGATTTTTTTTATGTACATGTGACTATGAAGTCGATTGCATCTTGCTCCAAGGATTACCTGAGATGACTCTGCATGCTGAAGAACTCATGCAAACCACTGTGATCTTCCTGGGGATTATATCATAATCATCATCATCATCAAGTACCGGCCTGCTGGCGAAGGAGAACATGTTTCTCCACAACTTTTGATCTCGACAGTTATTTGTCATTTCTATTCTTGACCTTCTGCCAAGCCATTCTCTTGAATACCATTCTCTGGTATTATTTCTCTTTGCTTCCCTCTATCTCTTCGTCCCTCAATTTTTCCAGTTGTTACAATATATTCCAGCTGTTCTCTTCTCATTACATGACCAAAAAATGATGATTGTTTCTTCCTAATATTGGAAATGAGCTCTCTTTTTGCTTTTACCTCTTTCATAAAATTTCCATTACTCTTCTTAGCTGTCCATGGTATTCTCAACATTCTTCTGTAAAACCACATTTCTACAGATTTCAGTGATTTTCTTGTCTGTTGCCCTATTGTCCATGATTTACATCCATATTTTAAGACTGGCTCTACATAACGTTTAAGAACCGTTATATATATATATATATATATATATATATCAATGACTAAATATGTCGTCGTTTTTTATGTACATAATAATGGAAAGAAATAACTCTACTAAATTGCCAAATAAAAACATTTTTTGTTAAGTAAATATCAATTTTGTGTTATTCGCTTTCTTTATAATATTATTCCTCTTTTAAGCTCCATGTGGTCTTCAACGAACACTCTCCAAGAAGTTTTGTTTCTTGCCATTCTTTTAAGATCGTTCCATGTCTCCCCCATCCTCTTCATCTATGCTTCAACCTGTGTTTTCCAAACATGTTTTGATCTATCTCTTTCCCTTGGGGGAGCTGCAATAGCTCAGTAGTTTGTGAACTGGACTACCACGGACAAGGGGTAGGGTTCGATCCCAACCGACGGCTTCCGGGTTCACCCAGCCTTAAATGGGTACCGGAATTTTTTCAGGTAACGTAAAGCAGCACGGGCGTAATACCGACCACATTACCCCAAAAATCATGTGCCGAAGGTCTGTAAAATATAGGGTCACTAACACCATATTTCCCTATACGCCACTTGGCGTGACGGGGGTACTTTACTTTTTACTTACTTTCCCTTGGGATTCCAAGAAATGGAATATATAACTCTCAGCTTCGGTAGTGTGTGATCTATTGTATTGGTAATATCTTTGACTACTAGCATTTGACAGGTAAAGTGAAAGTAAAGAGCCCCGTCACGCCAACTGGTGTATATGGAATATAGATAGTGCTAGTGCTCATAATTTTTTATAGACCTACGGGGAGGCGAAGGCGCGCCTCACAGCACACCATAGAAGGTCTCAACATTTCACAAGTTGTCAGCGACCCAGAACTGATGGCTTGCGCCAGGATCGGTGAACCAGAACCATCCATACCCTGCTCCACCTCTCCGTGGTATTACCTCTAGTAACAGACTAACCTGTCAAGTCTGGCCAAGCGAGTAGGGATCGAAGAGGGAATACAACCTGGTACTCAAAAATGACATGCTGAAGTCGGATGTGTTGGGCCGAAAGGCGCAAATATCTCAGTTATACTGTGAACCACAACACAACGCAGACACGCCCACTTAGCGTCATTTTAAGGGCGGATGATGAAGAGGTACACTCCTGTGGTCATCGGGCGAACGCAAGCAAGCAAGCATAGACCTCTGGCACATGATTATTATGGTAATGTTGTCAGTATTACGCCCGTGCCGCGTTACTTCCCCAGAAAAATATTCGGTACCCATTTCAGGCTGGGTGAAGTCAGAAGCCGAAGATCAGGATCAAACCCGACCTCTTGTCCTTTGTAGTCCATTTCTAACCAATGAGCTATCGCGGCTCCCAGTTATGTTTCCATAATTCTACGTTAGTGATTTTGTCCGTCCATTTCTACCCCGTTATTCTGCGCAAACATCCATTAATGAAGGTCTGTATCTTCGTGTTTATCACTTTTGTTGTTCTTCATATTTCTTTATAATGGACCTTTTAAAAAAAAGAATACTGCAGTAATTGTTTGTTGTCTCCCTTTATTGCTCACTTAAAGTTACTTTCGTAAAACAAGACTATTTTTTGTTTCTTTTTTTATTTATTTATTGAGTTGAGTTTTTCATTTACGGAGTTATATAGAATACGAGACTGAAAGTAATTTATTTTGCTACACATAAATTGCTACCTGTCGCAATAGAGACAGGAGAGAGAGAGGGAGGTAGAGAGAGAATGCGAGAAAGAGAAACGAAAGAAGACAATTTTTTCACGTGTTAGTAAGTAGGATTGACAGTGACATAAAGAGAGAGACAGAGAGAGAGAGAGAGAGAGAGAGAGAGGAGTGCTGGAGAGGAGGAAAATGTGAAAGAAAATAGAGAGTGAGAAAAGACAGAGTGAAAATATAAATGAGAGGAGAAATAATTAGTTAGAGTGAGCGGAAAAAAGAGAGAGAGAGAGAGAGAGAAAGAAAGAGAGAGACAACAGAAAGAGAACGCGATACTTTTATAAAAAAAACTATCAAAAAGGATCTGTTTTAAAAGAAAAAAAGAATATATATATAGAGAGAGAGAACGAACGAACAAGAAATAAATATAGTTTGGCAACAGTGGGAAGAAAACAAATACCTAAGAAAATGAAATCTAAATATAAAGAGAAGGAGAAAAGCAGATGAGAATGAGACAACTATTGTGATATAAATGCAGTGAGGTAAAATATAATTAGAGAGAATGCCATTTTGACAAAATGAGAACAAGAACGAAATAAAAAAAAATAAACAGAAAGAAAAAATATCATAAATTTAATCTACAGAAATCACCTCTGAAATCTTACTAGAGTAAGGACGTACAATGAGCCCTATATTTTCCTTTATCAGTTATCAAATACTTTTGCTTTGTAAATAAACAGAGACCGAAAGAAATGTTCGCATTGATTTCTTCCAAAGTGCTCGAGCAATTTATTTACCTTGCTCTTAAAACTGAAAAATAAAAAATAAAAAAAATTAGGGTAAGGTAAAAGTTCACAGTTTGAAGATTCCTTGTGAGGAGGATGGTAGACGAGAAGATAGAAAACTCAACTGAGGGGAGATAATTTGTTAATGGATAGAAGAGAGTGGCAGAATTTCTAGAGGTGCTGGAACCGTGAAATGAGAACTCTCGTACTAGGAGACTTCGTGTGGAGCAGTGGCGTAGGTAAGTATTGTTCGGGAGGTTAAGGCAAAGAAATGCAAATGAATGCATAAAAATGCGAAGCTGCAGTAAAGCTGAATATGAGGGAAAATTTAAAAATACAAAAAAAGTGTATGTTAGAAGCTTTACGTGATAAGTGGACGACACAGACTAAACGACGTTTCGGCCCAATAGGCCTTCAGCAGGAACAAACAAGAAAAACACACACACACACAAAACTAATAACGAAACATTCAAAACAAAAATATTCCAAATATGTTAAAGAAAATAAAAATGTCTATCCTGTGTGTATGAAAAGGAAATGGTAACAAATGTGGCTGTCGTGTATGTGCAGAAATGTGCGCAAATGCACACAGAACCAGAGGAGTTCACACAGGGGTCAGTGTGCAAACACAAAGGAGAAAGAATAGAACAGTAGACTAACAGGTGCTCAAAAGGCGGTAAGAGTGAGATGTCTGAGAGTGGGGTACAATAAAAACAAATTGTTCGTGGGGTAAAGATATGTGTAACTTGGAAGGTCTCATCGTTGCATTGCATTTGGGGAGTTTGAAATATGGTTTTTATGTCTTTAGAGACAGAGATGAGGAGAGACAAACAGGGAAGAGTGGAGAAAGGTGAGAGAAGGAAGAGATAGATGGGAGATTTAAAATATGGTTTTTCTGTATTTGAGAGACGGAGAGATGAGAAGAAATAAAGAGGGCAGAGTGGAGAAAGGGGGGAGAGAAGGAAGAGATAGATGGGATATTTAAAATATTGTCGTATGTCTTTAGATAAGAAGAAAGAAAGAGGATAAAGTGAAGAATCGAAGGAGAGAAGGAATAGATAGAGATGGGAGATTTAAAATATGGTTTTTCTGTCCTTGTGAGACGAAGAGACAGACGAGGAAAGAAAAAGAGGATATGGATGTGAAAGGCGCGAGAGAAAGAAGAGGGAGAGTGAAGGGACAGAAAAGTGAATGTGGCAGTATACAAAAAAATGTAAAAAAAAAAGTTGTATGTCAGATAAAGAGTTATTTGTGGGTCATCATCATTGCACTCCGAACATGTCCATAGGTGCTGAGATCTCCTCCTCAGCAAAATAATAAACATAAATGAAATAGTGTTCAACAGAATGCATTAAAAGAAGCAATAACGAAAAAGATGAAAGAAATTGGAAGTTGTAAAGTGAAGAATTGATTAGAAGTATAAAATGTATTCGTAATAGGCTACAGTATTTGGACGTGAGGTATTCTTCCTCGCTGTTATAATCATGAACTGGCAGACATTGCTATTTCATTTGGGTCGACTGTAGGCCAACAACTCAGTATCAAACATGTACGCATGTAGATAATGTCTTGTCTTGTTTAGTAATATTTGCCAGCGACGTTTATTTTTGGTATTTCTTTTTTCTTCCTTTCACTTCCTATTTTACCCACTCGGGTGTCGAGAAAGATTGAAAGATATAGCTCTTGCCAGTCTGGAAGCCTCAAACTTTGTCTATTGGTGTTGTTGCAATTGATGTTGTTGATGCTGTTGTAGTTGGTGTTGCAGTAGTTTATGTTGTAGATGATGTTGATGAAGATGTTAGTGATGTTATTGCAATTAGTGTTGTTGTGGTTGTAGTTGATGTTGTTGATGCTGTTATAGTTGGTGTTATTGTAGGGGATGTTGTTGTAGTTCATGTTATTGTAGTTGGTGTTATTGTAGTTGATGTTGTTGTTGATGTTGTTGTAGTTGGTGTTGTTGTAGATGATGTTGTTGTAGTTGATGTTGTTGTAGTTGGTGATGTTGTAGATGATGTTGTTGTAGTTGATGATTTTTGTAGTTGATGTTGTTGTAGTTGATGTTGTTGTAGTTGATGTTGTTGTAGTTAGTGTTGTTGTAGTTGGTGTTGTTGTAGTTGGTGTTGTTGTAGTAGATGTTGTTGTAATTGATGTTGTTCTAGTTAGTATTGTTGTTGTTGGTGTTGTAGTTGGTGTTGTTGTAGTTGATGTTGATCTAGTTCGTGTTGTTGTAATTGATATTGTTTTAGTTGATGTTGTTGTAGTGGATTTTGTAGTAGTTGGTGTTGTAGTTGATTATGTTGTAGTTAATCTTGTTTGTATTTGGTGTTGTTGTAGTTGATGTTGTTGTAGATGATGTTAGTGTAGTTAATGTTGTTGTAGTTAGTGGTGTTGTAGTTGATGTTGTTCTAGTTAGTCTTGTTGTAGTTGATGTTATTGTAGATGATGGTGTTGTAGTTATTGTTGTTGTAGTTAGTGTTGTTGTCGTTGATGTTGTTGTAGTTAGTGTTGTTGTAGTTCATGTTGTTGTAGTTAGTGTTGTTGTAGTTGGTGTTGTAGTTGGTATTGTAGTAGTTGATGTTGTTCTAGTTCTTGTTGTTGTAGTTGATGTTGTTTTAGTTGATTTTGTTGTTGTTAGTTTTGTTATAGTTGATGTTGTTGTAGTTGAATTTGTTGTAGTTAGTGTTCTTGTAGTTGGTGTTGTAGTTGACTATGTTGTAGTTAATCTTGTTGTAGTTGGTGTTGTTGTAGTTGATGTTGTTGTAGTTGATGTTAGTGTAGTTAATGTTGTTGTAGTTAGTGGTGTTGTAGTTTATGTTGTTGTAGTTAGTCTTGTTGTAGTTGATGTTGTTGTAGATGATGTTGTTGTAGTTATTGGTGTTGTAATTGATGTTGTTGTAGTTAGTGTTGTTGTAGTTGATGTTTTTGTAGTTGATGTTGTTGTATCTGATGTTGTCGTAGTTGGTGTTGTTGTAGTTGGTGTTGTTGTAGTTGGTGTTGTCGTAGTATTTCTTGTTGTAGCTGATGTTGTTGTAGTTGATGTTGTTGTAGTTGGTGTTGTTGTAGTTGATGTTGTTGTAGTTGATGTTGTTGTAATTGATGTTGTTGTAGTTGGTGTTGTAGTTAGTGTTGTTGTACTATATGTTGATGTAGTTGATATTTTGTAGTTGGTGTTGTTGTCGTTGATGTTGTTGTCGTTGATGTTATTGTAGTGGATGTTGTTTTAGTTGATGTTGTTTTAGTTGATGTTGTTGTAGTTAGTGTTGTTGTAGTGGATGTTGTTGCGGTTGGTGTTGTTGTAGTTGGGGTTGTTGCAGTGAGTGTAGTTTTTGTTGATTTTGTTGTAGGTGGTGTGTATGTAGTGCATGTTGTTGTAGTTGATGTTATTGTAGATGGTTTTGTTGTTGTTGATGTTGTTGTAGTTGGGGTTGGTTTAATTGATGTTGTTGTAGTTAATGTTATTGTAGTTGATGTTGTTGTAGTTGGTGTTGTTGTAATTAATTTTGTAGTAGTTGATGTTGTAGAAGTTGGTGTTGATGTAGGTGATTTTGTTGTAGTTCATGCTGTTATAATTGATCTTGTTGTTGGTTTTGCAGTTGATGGTGTTGTAGTTGATGATGTATTTGGTGTTGTTGTAGTTGATGGTGTTAATGTTGTTGTAGTTGATGTTATTGTAGTTGTTGTTATTGTAATTGATGTTGTTGTAGTGGATGTTTTTGTAGTTGATGGTGTTGTAGTGAATGTTGTTGTAGTGGATATTGTTGTTGTTGATGTTGTTCTTGTTGATGTTGTTGTAATTGATGTTGTAGTTGATGTCGTTGTTGATGTTGTTGTAGTTGATGTTGTTGTAATTTATGTTGTAGTTCATGGTGTGGTAATTGATGTTGTTGTTGATGTTGTTGTAATTGATGTTGTTGTTGATGTTGTTAATGTTGTTGTAATTGATGTTGTTGTTGATGTTGTTGTAGTTGATGGTGTGGTAATTGATGTTGTAGTTGATGTTGTTGTAGTGGATGGTGTGGTAAGTGATGTTGTTGTTGATGTTGTAATTGATGTTGTAGTTGATGTTGTTGTAGTTGATGGTGTGGTAAGTGATGTTGTTTTTGATGTTGTTGTAATTGAGGTTGTAGTTGATGTTGTTGTAGTTGATGGTGCGGTAAGTGATGTTGTTGATGTTGTTGTAGTTGATGGTGTGGTAATTGATGTTGTTGTTGATGTTGCTGTAGTTGATGGTGTGGTTTGATGTTGTTGTAGTTGATGTTGTTGTAGTTGATAAGTGATTTTGTTGTTGATGTTGTTGTAATTGATGTTGTTGTAGTTGATGGTGTGGTAAGTGATGCTGTTGTTGATGTTGTTGTAATTGATGTTGTAGTTGATGTTGTTATAGTTGATGGTGTGGTAAGTGATGTTGTTGTTGTAGTTGATGGTGTGGTAATTGATGTTGTTGTTGATGTTATTGTAGTTGATGGTGTGGTAAGTGATGTTGTTGTAGTTGATGGTGTGGTAAGTGATGTTGTTGTTGATGTTGTTGTAGTTGATGGTGTGGTAAGTGATGTTGCTGTTGATGTTGTAGTTGATGGTGTGGTAATTGATGTTGTAGTTGATATTGTTGTAATTGATGTTGTAGTTGATGTTGTTGTAGTTGATGGTGTGGTAATTGATGTTGTTGTAATTGATGTTGTTGGTGATGTTGATGTAGTTGATGTTGTAGTTGATGTTGTTGTTGATGTTGTTGATGTTGTTGTAGTTGATGTTTTTGTTGATGTTGTAGTTGATGTTGTTGTTGATGTTGTTGCTGATGTTGTTGTAATTGATGTTGTTTTAGTTGATGTTGTTGTTGATATTGTTGTTGTTGTTGTTGATGTTGTAGTTGATGTTGTTGTTGATGTTGTTGTTGATTTTGTTGTTGATTATGTTGTTGATGTTGTTGTTGATTTTGTTGTTGATTTTGTTGTTGATGTTGTTGTTGATGTTGTTGTTAATGTTGTTGTTGATGTTGTTGTTGATGTTGTTGTTGATGTTGTTGATGTTGTTGTTGATGTTGTTGTAATTGATGTTGTTGTAGTTGATGTTGTTGTTGATGTTGTAGTTGATGTTGTTGTTGATGTTCTTGTTGATGTTGTTGATGTTGTTGTGGATGTTGTTGTTGATGTTGTAGTTGATGTTGTTGTTGATGTTGTCGTTGATGTTGTTGTTGATGTTGTTGTTGATGGTGTGGTAATTGATGTTGTTGTTGATGTTGTTGTAGTTGATGGTGTGATAATTGATGTTGTAGTTGGTGTTGTTGTAGTTGATGTTGATGTTGTTGTAATTGATAGTGCATGTGATGTTGTTGTAGCTTGACCCCCGCTTAACGGATATATGCTTATATATATATTTGTTTTTCGCCAGCTTTTACCTCTGACGAAGTCCCTAGAGACTAGGAACTGAATTTTGCGCGTTAATCCATTTTTACCTGACAGCCGTGTGCACAGGGGTCTCTCGCTGCACAGGCAGATAACTTCGACTTCGGAGGTACTCATATTTTTTTCCGTTCATAAGTAATTGACGTTTCAAGGCGGGCCTCGCTGCTGAGACCAGGGGTGTTGCCGCAATGAGAAATCATAAATGAAAATCCCAACTAGCCGAGATTTGAACCCACAACCACTCTCGCCGGCGCCTTGCCTCGAGACCAACCAGTCCCCGCTTAACGGATTTAAGACAGAACTAAATAACAACTGTTTCGACACTTACAAATTCTTCATATAATCGACATAAGTATATATACCTGTATGTTTATGTTTATTCCTATTCTTTTTATTCAATAACTTTAACGTAGCTATTTTTGTTCTCTAGGAACGCACTGCAACAATTTGACCGGCACACCAACATTATATTCTATCTCCTCATAGCCAAAGTGCAAGCGCTCTAGCAAGGCATTAGGAATATATTTTAAAGAAAGCCTTTACCCAAAGGATCTGTGCTGAATTTTGGAGTTTAGTTGAAACTGGGTATTTATCGCAGTCTGATTGAATCTACGACGCAGAGTAACTCATCAACTTGTCACGTTTGACTAGACGAGAAGATTAGTAAACAAGGACGAAGTAAAAAATCATACACTTTACTACTTTCTTATAGCATCAAAGTAGCCGCGATAGCTCTGTAGTGAACCGAACTATTCAAAACAAGAAGGTTCGATCCTGATCGGCGGCTTTCAGGTTTACCCTTAAATGGGTATCGGATGTTTTTTCTTTGCAAGAAAGAGCGGAACTGGTGTAATGCTGAACATATTACCCAAAAATAACGTTCCGAAGATCTATGAAACATATATGGACACTGATACCATATTCTCTGTACGCGACGTGGCATTCCTCTACGTCTTCTTCTTCTACCTTTTTAGCTCCCAGTGGAGGATAGGTCTTCAACAAACACTTTCCAAGTCGTTCTGTTTTTTGCCATTCTTTTAAGATCATTCAATCCCATCATCTTTATCTCTGCCTCTATCTGTCTTCTCCAGGAATTCCTTGGTCTTCTTCTTTGTCTTTTCCCCTGGGGATTCCAAAAAAATATATGTTGTGTAATACTCTCAGTTGGCTTCCGTAGTGTGTGTCCTAAACAGCGCCATCGTCTCCGCTGTATCTCTTTATCCACTGGTATTTGACTGGTACATTTCCATAATTCTATGTTAGTGATTTTGTCCTGCCATTTCCATCCTTTTATTCTGCGTAAGCATCCGTTAATGAAAGTATGTATCTTCGTGATTTTCAATTTTGCATCCGTTAATGAAAGTATGTATCTTCGTGATTTTCAATTTTGTTGTTCTCCATGTTTCACAGCCATATAATAGGACCGACTGAACATGTGAGTTGAAAATTTTAATTTTTGTATTTAACCTAATTTCTTCGGATTTCCATATGTTTCCCAGTGCAACGAAAGCTCATCTTGCTTTTCATATCCTTATTTTGGTATCATTTTCTGTTCCTCCCTCTTTATCTATATTACTGCCCAGATATATGTAAGATTGTACATCTAATAGAGGTATTTCTCCTAATTTTATTTGGTTATTGCCAACTGCATTAATTTTCATAATGTTGGTCTTATCTCTATTAACCTTCAGTCCTAGCTGTTGTGATTTCTCATCAAGTATGCTCATTTTATCCTGCATCTGTTGATGGTTGTGTGATAGGAGAGCTATGTCATCAGCAAAGTCTAAATCATCAAGTTGTTTGGTCAGTGACCGCTGGATCCCATTTCTGTTGTTTTGAGTTATTTTCATAATCCAATCTATGGCCAGTAGAAAGAGAAATGGAGACAGAAGGCATCCCTGCCTTACTCCTGTTCTTATTTCAAATGCTTCTGTAAGCTGTCATTCATGTACCACACTACATTTCGTTCCGTCATACATTGTTTTTATCAGGTTAATAAACTTTATGGGTATTCCGTAATAACTCAGCAATGTCCAAAGTATTCTTCTGTCTAAACTATCAAATGCCTTTTCGTATTCTATGAATCCAAATAAAGTGGGGACTGTAGTTCTAAACTTTGTTCATCTATTATACGTAGAGTAGTTATTTGATCAGCACATGATCTGTTCTTCCTAAAACCTGCATGTTCATCAATAGCATAAAAAATGACGAAAAAAATGCTCAAAATTCACTTTTCTGTAACTAATGAACTTTCAAATTACTTGTATTAATGTGTCTATAGTTCATCTTTAAAGCAGTTTAGTGTTCAATGCAACATAATTGGACTCCTATTAAGGAGTGTGTGAATTTTTCAATTAACTTTTAGCTTCTAATTGATGACTTCTGTAAGATGGAATTGTGTTTTTACACATTAGTCATATCATGACCAATTTGATAAGCTAATTATTGCTTGTCAATATTTCATCTAATCTCCCACAGAAGTTACTACTCTAAATTGTCCTCTATTTTTTATGTATTACAATATAAAGTTGCAAAAGGTGGTTCATATATTTACTTCTTTCAAGTACAATCTGAATTTTATTTTTGTTAATTCTTCTTTTTTTCTAATCTTGAAAACTTCTATTTTTTATGGCCCACGCTTAAAAGAACGGAGCCGCGATAGCTCAGTGGTTAGTGAACTGGACTACAAAGGACGAGAGGTAGGTTTCGATCCCAACCGACGGCGTCCGAGTTCACCCTGCCTTAAATGGTACCGGATTTTTTCTGGGAAAATTAAAGCGGCTCGTGTGTAATACCGACCACATTAGCCAAAAATCATGTGCTGAAGGTCTGTCAAATTTATGTTCACTAACACCATATTCCCTATACGCCACTTGGCGTGACGGGGGCACTTTACTTTACTTACTTAAAAAGAACACAAAATTGATGAAGATGCTTTGCATCGTCGTTCACAACATGTTCCGACATCAAGCGCATTTAAGGTACAACACATCTGATTCAGGAATGCAATTTTGAGTGCCGGATTGCCCTCCATAAGTCAATCCCTTATATCTTGGCCAGACTTCTTAGTCTATTTCCAAAGCTACTACAGGTGTATAAATATGTCGTGCCGATCAACTCCGGTTTACTGGTCTTGACAGAAAAGGTGAGATATGCTTGACGAGTCTCTCACCACTTCTAGCCCAGCTGCTGTTGAAGATCACAGAAGGGAGAGTTATGGCGCTGTCTCTGTATTACGTTCAGTATTAGTTCCTTCTTTATTGATTCTTTCTCTTATGGGCTCATTTTTATTTAGTATTATTAAATACAAGTAAATTAAAATTAAAGGTAAAGTACGAGACTTGAATCGGCGTCTTAGCACGCGAGTTTTCACCCATATGTGCTCGACCGTCAATCCAGAAGTGTTCGAAGACAGACCTCTGCATAGTGTTGCTTCAAGTATCGAAATTCCAACTCACGATACAAGGAGGCATTCCTCAACTTCTCAGAGTACTACCCTGGTACTCCTTTCTGCCAGCGACTGGGTTGATCCCCGGAATTATGTTCAAACCATGAGTACATTTCACACAGCTGCCAGCGGGAAACAAACACGGGTTGTCCGAACGTCGGTAGTCCAGTCGAGTAAAGACAAATAAAGTGATCAGAAAAGATAACCAGAGAATCGTAAGGCAAGTCTTCAAATGGGAACCAGCGAGTAAAAGAAGACTAAACAAATCAATACAGATCTAGAGCATCAAGACAAATGCTATTTTTGGGTCATGTTAAAAGACACAACAGTCTACTTAAAGTAATCTTAGAAGGAAAAATACAGGGTAAAAGAGGCAGAGGTAGACCAAAACTAACATGGACGAGTAATATCAAAAGATGGACAAATCAGTCTATGACAACCTGCAACATCAAAGCAAGAGACAGAGCAGAATGACGCTCCATCGTAGCCAACCTTCGTTGCGGATAATGGCGCTCGATGATAATGATGAGAGATTCACAGAAAAGAACAATGAGGTGAGAGGCAACAACAGCAGGTTTTAGCTTCCTTAAGAGATAGAGAGCTTCGCCGAGCAATAGAGATATGCCGCAGATACAATGCGGGTCATGTGCACAGTCTGACACTTGATTTCAAGGATCACCGAAAACAGAGAGTCTATAATTTCTGCATAATTTTCCGTATTCAACTAAAGAGGACAATTGATAGACAGAAAGCCAACGTGGATTCCAGTGGCAGCTTGAAGTTCTGAAGTCGACGTTGTTGGGAAAAGAAGAAAATGGATGCTTCGTTAATTGTGTAAAGTCAGTTGTATAAAGAAATAACAGCGATGAAGACTGTTTGCTAACCATAACTCCGAATGTTGTGGCCTAGCTTTATGGAGGACACACACACGTACGTGCTGAAGTTTAAGGTAGCAAATAAGATCTTGCTTGCGTTCGCCCGATGACTAAAGCAGTATACCTCGTCGTCATCAGCCCTTAAAAAGACGTTAAGTGGTCGTGTCTGCGTTGTGTTGTGGTTTGCAGTATAACTGTGATATTTGCGCCTTTCGGCCCAACACACCCGACTTCAGA
>JAVIAB010000124.1:85307597-85412597 GCA_032433765.1 Megaustenia siamemsis | reverse complement strand
GAGAGAGAGAGAAAGAGAGAGAGAGAAAGAGAGAAAGTACTGACAAAAAATTGAACAAAAAAGTAGTTCATTAACTGTGTTTAATAGAATAAAATATGGCTTTCTATACCCACGAACAAGTATTTGTCATTAAACAGATAGAGAGCAAATATTTTCATTCATTTGTCCTCTCGGGCCGAAGATGAAACAGAGCGGAAGTGAGTTCTCTACGATGGACAATCTGCTACTAGTTCTTGTAGTTCATGAAGTGTTTCTTAGTTCCATGGTTGAGCGTTCCATATTAATTGTTCTGCATTGTGATTCTAATAGCCTACCTCGTTGTGTTTTTACCACATGGTTTTTATATGAATGCTTGACGATGAAGTCTTTCTTCATTCATTCTCAGCACATGACCGATGTATTTCCAACGCCTTCTTTTTATAAAGCTCAACACAAGTTTTCTTGTTTTGATTCGTCTCTTATCTGTTCATTTGAAATGTATTATTTCCAGCTTATGCTTGAGATCCTACCATGACATTTAAAAAAAAAAGGAATTACATTTTTTAATTCAGGTCTTTAGTGGATTTCCAACTTTCATATCCATATATTAGCGCTTGTATCACATCCATATATTAGCACTGGTATCACATCCGTATATTAGCATTTGTATCACATCCATATATCTGCACTGGTATCACATCCATAAATTGGCACTGGTATCACATCCATATATCAGCACTGGTTTCACATCCATATATTAGAACTAGTATCACATCCATATATTAGCACTGGTATCACATCCACATATTAGCACTGGCATCACATCCATATATTAGCACTGGTATCACATCCATATATTAGCACTGGTATCACATCCATATATTAGCACTGGTATCACATCCATATATTAGCACTGGTATCACATCCATATATTAGCACTGGTATCACACCCATATATTAGCACTGGTATCACATCCATATATTAGCACTGGTATCACATCCATATATTAGCACTGGTTTCACATCCACATATTAGCACTGGTATCACATCAATATATTAGCACTGGTATCACATCCATATATTAGCACTGGTATCACATCCATATATTAGTACTGGTATCACATCTATTATACAATATCATATCACAATACTATAATCAGTGATGGAAAATGTACAAATGAAATAAATAAAAGAATAGGTATGGCAAAAAGTAATTTCAATGCCATGAAAAATATACTAACATCAAAACAAATAACACCAAGGCTAAAACTAAGAATAGCAAAATGTTACATCTTCTCAATATTCCTGTATGGTGCAGAAACATGGACATTAGACCAGAAAACAGAACAGAAAATTGAGGCGTTTGAAATGTGAATCTACAGAAGAATAGGTAGAGTTGGATGGAAAGAAAAGAAAACAAACGAGGAAGTTTTAGGACGACTAAGGGTGAAAAAAGAACTACTAAACACAATTAGAGCAAGACAAGTGAAATTTGTTGGTCATGTTAAAAGACACAACAGTCTAATAAAAGTAATATAAGAGGGGAAAATACAAGGTAATAGAGGCAGAGGCAGACCAAGACTAACATGGACGAGTAACATCAAAAGATGGACAAGTCAGCCTATGACAATATGCACCATCAAAGCAAGAGACAGAGTGGAATGGCGCTCCATGGTAGCCAACCTTAGATGCGGAGATGGCACCCATTGATGATGATGATGATCACATCCATATATTAGCACTGATATCACATCCATATATTAGCATTGATATCACATCCATATATTAGCACTGGTATCACACAGGAGTTGAACAGTTTAAGTTTTGTTCATTTACTGAGAACTTTGGACCTCCAGCTTTTCGCCAGCTTGTTGAAAGCATCTGATGCTAGTGCGATGTGTGTCATGATTTCTGATGTTATATCCCCATCTCTGAACATTTCGCTGCCTAAGTAGGTAACATTTGTAACTACAAGTAATGTCATTGTTAATTGCTATATCAAAGGCTTTTTTTTGGCAATGTCCTGTACTTTCGTTTTGGTCATGTTGATCTGGGAGCCTAGTTGACCAGAAATATTGTCAAACATTAGAAACAGTCAGTTGTTTAGTTTTGAAAATATTTACTCATTATCAATTCAGCTTGATGGTTCTTGTAATTGTTTTTGTGTGTGTGTGTGTGTGTGTTTTTTGCAACAAACTTATAAAAGTAATGGCCTTAAAAGTGATACTTCCAAACTGACATTACTATGGGTGTAAGTGATACGTCTGAAAAGGATACATTTAAAAGTGACATTTTCAAAATTGACACTCCTCAAACTGTCACTGAGAGGAAACTCAACATTTTCGGTATAATTATGCCTCGTCCTCTGTCTCTACCCAATGTCAGGCCCGGCGGAAGTCACGAGACGGGTGCTTGACGAAATTTGCCGGAAGCCCTCAGCCGAGTGTTAAGTGATGAGTGACCCAGTGAGCTACTTCGTTCTCTGGATACCCTCGAATTTTAATTTTTGTTTTTCACTGTCTCCACTTACCACGGGGTTTCTATTAAAGCGACTGTCGCACTACTTTACAGCTGAACTTTGAGATAGCAGGGCTCTCGGATTTTATTTCACGGATCTGTATTTTAAAAATTTCACTTGACACATTAAAGATTGGCCCATACTGAAGAGGTTAAATGAAAATATAAGCTCTAAAGATGAAAATCATCGCTGCAGGATTCTAACAAAGGCAATGTTAACCAGAAGTATTTCACTTCTCTCTGGTGCTGTAATCTATGATGCATTCTATCGGATTAAAAAAAAATATATATATTTTAAATATTCTTTGATTTGAAAATGTGTACACGTGAACAATATACGTCTAAATAGTTAAACCATTTTTTTTTATATTGTCTGTCTGCCAGCTATTTGAACCTTTCTGTGTGTACGATTTTCTTGATAACAAAAGATCCTACACATATTCACACAAAATGTGTGTTCAGAAAAATCCAATGTGTGATCTGGTAAAGGAGGTCTAGGCCAATTACCCATGGTGCATTGCTTTGTCGGTTTCAACCAGACTTGACATTGGAACATTATCTGTATCCTGATTGGGCCGTAAGTTAACCTTATCGTGCTACTGATTGGCCCGAAGCTAATGTTATCAGCTCGTTGATTGGCCAGCTGCGACTTCCGCTCCAAGTAGGGTATTATTGTCCGGATCCGCTATGGAGAAACCGTTAACTACCCCGGGTCGTTATCGGATATATTTAAAGTGTGAATAGGAATTTCCTCTCTTGTTTGCAACGCCAATAACAGACTGGATGTTATCTACTTTCACATACCACTGCCAACACAACAATGACACTCTACACAATCTGTTTTTTTTTTGTAATAAAAACCTACGTTTCTAACTATCTTTTTAATGTACAAATTTGTTTTTTATTTAATTCATTTCTTTGTTAAAAACAATAATTAATAATAATTTTAATTTTAACAGTTTGGTGTCATCATTAATTTCACAACTTTGTAACTTATTATGTTGTTAACAAAAACTATTCGTGCTGTATCTAAAAATTAAAAGCGAGCTCTTTTGTGGAAAACAACCAATATGAAATAAATAGGAACGAGGAAAGAAAACAAAACGATTTAATACCAACATGTTTACTCTTATTTAGCATTGTTTATTCTTTCTTTATATAGTTGTTTAATCAATAACTATTAAAGGTATTGATTGTCCACTTTGTTATATGTCCTTAGAAGGACGTTAAGTGGACGCAGATACATTGTGTTTACTGTTTGCTGTAGAACTGTGATATCTGTAAAGCAGACAGACACTCATATGAGAAAATTCAGCATCTCGCCCAGAATAGAGATGAATGACAAAAAACTCTGCGACCACTGTGCTACGTAGTCGACATTAGGGGCACTGGAATGATAAAATTCAAGATATTTGTTTTATCTCTCTCTCTCTCTCTCTCTCTCTCTCTCTCTCTATATATATATATATATATATATATATATATATATATATATATAAATATATATATATATATATATATATATATATATAACTTTATGTGCTCTAGTTTCCTTGCAAATTGTTTGTTATAGTTATATCTATTTTTTCCTGTATAGTTTCCGTTTTGATCGCCTCTGATCCAAATAAAATTCTTGTAATATGTTTTCTTTCTGTAAAATTCTTATTTAAACTGAATATATTTTCATTAGAATTCTTGTTACATTAGTTTTTACATTTGTAAAGTATTTTATTGAATTATTCTTGTTCCTGCCAACATTCTTAACTATATTTCCCCTTGACTGTTACATATTTAATCTGTCATTACGCAATTCAGAGTGTTTAAATTTAAGAATGGTCTTTGATAAGTGATACTTCTCTAAAAGATACATGAGTTTCATGACATTTTTCTCAGTCCAAGTTGATGTCTCTTATTACCTATTGGCACCGGAGGTTGAGCACGTAAAGATTTTAATTCGTTTGCAGCGATACCGGAGTCTTCGACTAACCATAATCATAACCATAATCATAACCATAATCATAACCATAATCATAACCAAAATCATAACCATAATCATAACCATAATCATAACCATAATCATAACCATAATCATAACCATAATCATAACTATAACCAAAGTCATAACCATAGCCATAATCATAACCATAATCATAATCTTAACCATAACCAGAATCATAATCATAACCATAATCATAACCATAACCATAATCATAACCATAAGCATAGCCATAACCATAATCATAATTATAACCATAACCATAATCATAATAATAACCATAATCATAATCATAACCATAACCATAATCATAACCATAATCATAACCATAATCATAACCATAACCATAATCATAAACATAATCATAAACCTAATAATAACCATAATCATAATCATAACCACAATCGTACCCACAATCATAACCATAATCATAACCATAATCATAACCATAACCATAATCATAACCATAGTACCTAGAAATCATATCTGTGACGAGAGGGCCGGGTGGTCTAGAGGTAGCACGTTGGCCTGTGAAACCCAATCCAATGTCCAATAGTCGAATCCCACCACAGGCATGAGGAACTTTTCACTTGATATCCGTGGTTTCTTCATGGTCTTCACCCTCCCCTAGTCTTTGAGTAATATGATCTCTCGGAAAAATAGCACACACAAAAAATAACAGCAAAAAAACAGCAGGTTCCATGTACTTTCTGAGCATGTTAACGAAAAATTGGCAGGTGAAAATCGAAAAGAGCAGGCCCAAATTGACCCAAAACTCACAACGTTACTAAATCACAAGAGTACATCTGAAGATAGAGATGATACAGGCTCTAGAAGATTTGGCATCGAAGTGATCACAGACATATGCAATGACATATACCATACAGGATACATACCAAAGGAACTAAAAACATCAATTTTCATTGCATTGCCTAAAAAGAATGGTGCAGTTGAATGCAGTGATTTCAGAACAATAAGCCTAATGAGCCAGGTTACAAAAATGTTACTAAAAATTATACAGGGAAGGATTCAGAATAAAATCAATACTGAATTAGATGAGCAACAATTTGGATTCAGGATAAAAAGTGGCACAAAAGAAGCCATATTTAGCATGAGAACATTGATTGAAAAGTACATAGAAGTAAACAAACCAATATATGCCTGCTTCATAGACTACACCAAAGCTTTCGATAGAATACACCATAACCAACTTATAGATTGCCTAAAGGATATAAATCTAGACGACACAGACATACGACTAATATATAATTTGTACTGGGAGCAAACAACAATAATAAAATATAATAAAGAGAACTCTACACCCATGGACATAAAAAGAGGAGTAAGACAAGGATGCATCCTATCACCAAGCTTGTTCAATCTATACACTGAGCAAATCTTTAAAAACATCACAGAGATGCCAGGCCTAAACATTCATGGAAAGATAATCAATAACCTAAGATATGCTGATGATACTGTTCTACTAGCAGAAAATCCTAAAAACTACAACAATTGCTTAATGTAATAAACATAACAAGCAAAAAATATGGACTAGATATGAATATCAAAAAGACTAAAACTATGATCATAAACAAAGAAAATTCTCAAGACCTACAACAATTGCTTAATGTAGTAAACATAACAAGTAAAAAAAACATGGACTAGATATGAATATCAAAAAGACTAAAACTATGATCATAAACAAAGAAAATTCTCAAGACCTACAATTAAATATCACAGTGGAGGGAATACATCTGATGACAGTCCAGAGCTACAACTACCTGGGACATACTATAACCAACGATGGAAAATGTAAAATTGAAATAAACAAAATAATAGGTATGGCAAAAAGTAATTTTAATGCCATGAAAAATATACTAACAACAAAACAAATATCAGCAGGGCTGAAACTAAGAAAGGCAAAATGTTACATCTTCTCAGTATTCCTGTATGGTGCAGAAACATGGACATTAGACAAGAAAACAGAACAGAAAATTGAAGCCTTTGAAATGTGGATTTATAGAAGTATATGTAGAATTGGATGGAAAGAAAAGAAAACAAACGATGAAGTTTTAAAACAACTGAAAATAAAAAGAGAACAACTAAATACAATTAAGACAAGACAAATGACATTTTTGGGACATGTTAAAAGACACAACAGCCTACTAAAAGTAATATTGGACGGGAAAATACAAGGTAAAATAGGCAGAGGCAGACAACGACTAACATGGACGAGTAACATCAAAAGATGGACAAGTCAATCTATGACAGCCAGCACCATCAAAGCACGAAACAGAGTAGAATGGCGATCCATGGTAGCCAACCTTCGTTGCGGAGAAGGCACTCGATGATGATAACATCTGAAGATGGAGAATATCTGCTACTATGGCGAGTGTCGTGGTCCCTCTGGACTTTGCTAGATATAATGAAAAGCTGATTTTCTCAAACTAATAAAATCGTGTCTGCCATATATTTGATGCTTACCAGATGAAGGGAAATAACAAGCAGTATTTGTATTTGAAGACGTACTTAGCATAGCTTCATTTCAATTGATGTATGTGACTGCTGTTACAATTTGTTACACTGGCTATATAATAGTAATTATACAACACGGGGATTAAGAGGCGATAGCTCAGTGGTTAGTGAACTGGACTACATCGGACAAGAGTGAGAGTTCGGTCCTGATCGACGGCTTCCGGGTTTACCCATCTTAAATGGATACCTGATTTTTTCTTGGAAAGTAAAGCGGCACGGTGTAATGCCTACCACTTTACCCCAAAAAACATGTTGCGAAGGTCTTTAAAAATGATGGTCACTAACACCATACACCTAAACGCCACTTGGCGTGACGGGGCTCTTTACCTTTTTCTTTACTCTACATGTCGATGAGCACACGCTTGAAAGATGCAATCAACAGGATGTCATTCATCCCAACTTTCTCATGCAAAAAATTGCTGGCACTCTGTATTAGAAGCTAGATAAAGCGTACAGTTAATGGTCTAAAACAAAATATGTTGAACAAGATAAACAAGTGCACTAACTGCATTGAGCTATTTGCGGGTCATCACCATTGCACCCAGAACATGTCTGTACTAAACTAAACTAAACTAAACAAAAATCACATTTCGAAGGTCTATAAAAGTTATGGTATTCTACTACTAAAAATACAATGGGCATCATCATGTACCGGGCCTGCTTGCGTAGATGATCATGTCTCTCCACAACTTTCGATCTCGACAGTTATTTATCATTTCTGTTCTTGACCTTCTGCCAATCCATTCTCTTAAGCTGTCTCTTATTTTTTCTCTTTCGTCTTCTTCCACCTTGTTTAGCTCCCAGTGGAGCATAGGTCTTCAACAAACACTTTCCAAGTCGTTTTTTTTTTTTTTTGCAATTCTTTTAAGATCATTTCATGTCTCCCCCATCATCTTCATCTCTGCTTCTATCTGTTTTCTCCTGGAATTCCTTGGTCTTTCTCTTTGTCTTTTCCCCTGGGGATACCAAAAAAGGTCTGTTGTGTAATACTCTCAGTTGGCTTCCGTAGTGTGTGTGCTATCCAGCGCCATCGTCTTCACTTTAACTCTTTATCCACTGGTATTTGACTGGTACATTTCCATAATTCTATGTTAGTAATTTTGTCCTGCCATTTCCATCCTTTTATTCTGCGTAAGCATCCATTAATGAAAGTCTTTATCTTTGTGATTGTCAATTTTGTTATTCTCCATGTTTCACAGCCATATAATAGGACCGACTTAACACTTGAGTTGAAATTTTTTATTTTTGTATTTAACCTAATTACTTTGGATTTCCATATGTTTTCCAGTGCAATGAAAGCTCCTCTTGCTTTTGATATCCTTATTTTGGTATCATTTTCTGTTCCTCCCTCTTTATCTTTATTACTGCCCATATATATGTAAGATTTTTCTCTTTGCTTCCCTCTATCTCTTCGTCCCTCAATGTTTCCTGTTGTCACAATATATTCCAGCTGTTCTCTTCTCATTACATGGCCAAAAAATGATGATTGTTTTTTCCTAATATTGGTTATTAACTCTCTTTTTGCTTTGACCTCTTTCAGAACGATTTCATTACTCTTCTTAGCTGTTCATGGAATTCTCAACATTCTTCTGTAAAACCACATTTCTACAGCTTCCAGTGATTTTATCACTGCCTGTTGTCCTATTGTCTATGATTGACTCCATATGTTAAGACTGGCTCTACATAACATTTAAGAACTCTCTTTCTTGTTTCTATTGTCAAAAATGGATTGCATAGTATCTTCCTCATTTTCTGAAAAGCTGCTTTTGCCTGAGCTATTATGCATCTCACTCTTTTGTACATCTTCCGTCTGAGGTTAACAAAGTTCCCAAATATTTAAATTCATTTACCTGTTTTAATATTGTTCCACTTGTCTTTATTTTGCACTGAGGTGGTATCTGTTTCTTTGTTGTTACCATTACCTCTGTCTTTTTGCTATTAAGTCTGAGTCCTTTATTTTTGCTTTCTTTCACTATAATGTCCAACATTTCTTGTAACTCATTTTCACTCTTAGCGATTAATACTGTTACCTGTATCATCAGCATACCTTAGATTATTTATATTATGACCTCCAATTGTTATTCCAGGCATGCCCCTTATGGATCTTAAATAATCTCACTATAAATATTCAACAAATCTGGTGAATACAATGGTACAAAATATAAAATAACTGAAATAAAACAAAATTATACACTTTTTTTTTAGTAGTCATCGGGTTAACACCAGAAAGAAAAAAAGAGAAAAAAAAAACTAAGAAAGAAAGCTCAACATCTATATAATTTTTTTTCTCATTTAACGCTTTTTACGCAACAAAAAGTATTTAAAAGATAAATAAGAGAAAACATTATACAAGTTGATAAAAGTCGTTAATAGAATACGAATTTCTTTCCACATAATATTTTAGAATTGTTAGTAATGGTGAAACAAAGTTAAAAGTTAATACTTTTCTTTTGTTTTATTCCCCCCCCCCCCCTTAATTATAACACTTTTTAACGTTTAGAAAAAAAAATGAACTAAAATCTGTCGTGTTTAGCTCCTTATATTGTCGTTGTTCAGTCCCCTAGTCCCTAGCAGTAGTGTCAATATTGAAACAATTAAAACTTTGACATCGGTTACTCCAAGTGATGATAAACAGTAGTCGATTCTTGCTCATAAAGTCTGGTTTTGTTGGCTCCAGCTGCTATTATTAGCCAAACAGTTTGTCCAGGGCTGACCCGATTACTACTTCAAGGAAAGCGGCAGATTTGTTGTTGCTGAAAGTAATCGTGGCCATTTGGGTGACGTTCTTCACAATGAGGGAGAATTCTGTTTTTTCCCTTCAGATTGTGTTTGTTAAGAGTGTGGGGTTCTTCATTTTTAACAATTTTGTTTATTCCCCTCCCCCTCCCACCTCCCCCTCCTCTGAAGGTTGTAAATGTATCAACACTATGGACAATAAAAACTGAATGAAAACGCGATAAAAGACCAAGAAGAAATAATAATGATTAATTAGTGAAATATTTGTACAATTTTTTTTATCCACCTAATTGGAAAGTAATTTCAAAGAATTGACAAGCCACGACCGTGCAGAGTCCCAAAGAATGAGTGATTTATTTGTAGATAAGATAGAGAAAAATGGAGAAACTTGGCGATGTCTTTCATTAGTGTCCGGATGATCTCCGAAGTTATGGGATGGAGAATATAAGAAGAGGAAGTAGAAGAAGAGGCAGAAGAAGAAAAAGAAGAAGCAACTTTAAAAAATTAAACCTTTATCTTCATAAAAATAATTATAAATGTTACTGAACATTAAAAAATAAACAAATAAATAAATATAATAAGAATATAATAAATAAGTATTTCAACACTGGAATATAATTGCATTATTTTATTAATAAAGGATTAGTTTTCTGACTCTAAATTTACTCTAATAATTTTTTTTTAATATTCAAATAAATGTATCAATATTTTAAAATTGTATATCAATTTGTTAACATTTATTAAGTAAATAGTAAAGTACCCCCGTCACGCCAAGTGGCGTATAGGGAAATATGGTGTTAGTGACCCTATATTTTACAGACCTTCAGGACATTATTTTTGGGGTAATGTGGTCGATATTACGCCCGTGCTGCTATACTTTCCCAGAAAAAAAAATCCGGTACCCATTTTAAGTCTGGGTGAACTTGGATGCCGTCGGTTGGGATCAAACCCTACCCTTTGTCCTTTGTAGTCCAGTTCACTAACCACTGAGCTATCGCGGAAAGCAAAGTAAAAGTTGTTTATTTTTATTTGTAGAAATAATGTATTCCCAATTTATCACGCGGCATTTGCTCCTGAGTTCTAAAATATATAGCCCCAAACAAACCCTGCGAATTCGTTACTTAAAAAAAGACCAATATATATGTAAATATATATATATATATATATATATATATATATATATATATATATATGAAAGAACAATGCATTATAAAAAAAATTAACTGTAGGTCCAGTTTTAGTAAGATGAAGGAGGCAAGGCGTATGACAGAAACAGCGTGAAGCTGTTAGCGACTCATAGCCGATGCCTTGCTTCAGGAATAGCGAACCATAATAATCAAGACCCTGCTCCACCTCCTCGGGATGCCTCTAGAAACAGACTCAATAGTCTAGTGTGACCAAGCTAGTAGGGATCGCGGAGGGAAGATAACCTGGTACTTCAAAACGCCGAGATGAAGTCAGATGTGTTGGCAAATATCACAGTTCTACTGAAAATTACAGCACAACGCATTTATTCCCACTTCATCATCATCAAGTACCGGGCCTAGTGGCGTAGGTGATCATATCTCTCCACAACATTCGATCTCGGCAGCTATTTCCTCATTTTTTGGAAAGTTGCTTTTGCCTGAGCCATTCTGCATCTCACCTCTTTTGTACATCTTCCGTCTGATATTCCCACTTAACGACCACGTAAGGGCGGATGACGAATTGGACTATAATTCCCTTAGTAATATTCGGATAAATCTTCGACAGGGACTTGCGGTCAATATAATGGATATGCGGCAGGAGCAATTGAAGCTCGGTCTGAAAAGTGCTCCTTATTGTAGTTTCCTTATGTTACCAAGTCCGGCTTCCTGTGTAAGCTACTGAGTTTAGAGCTCTGTGCACACCATGAACTGTATTTTTCATCCGAATCGTGTTTCGTTATTCCGATTGCTTACGATGAAAGATGATATCGTATGTCGAAGGACAGTTCAGCTGCGTTCGTTCACTTTCGGTGCAGCTTGGCTTGACGTCTATTGGCGTGTGCTGTAACTGTTTTATGATGGTGACTGCAGCTGCCTTTCTTTGTTTGAATCCTTCAATGAGATGAGTTTTAATTCGGATGATTCCACTGGCGCGGACTCGTTGAGCAATCAAGGATTTTAATTCGTTTTCAGTTATACCGTGGCCTCCAACTAACCATAACCTCTGACAGAAAGAAAAGAAAAGTAAGTATTAATTTTGAGACACTTTTCTAAAGTACCTCAGTAGGTCTTCAAATTGATTTAATCATGCTCCAGTTTTCCAATAATAAGAAACATGCATTGGCTAAAACTTGTTGAATTATCTGTTTATCAGTGATATTTTAGTTGAGTCCACCATTTTCACATTGTAAAATAATAATACTCTGTATTTAATTCTTCTACGGTTCATTAACAAAAGCAATTTACGAAAGTGGCTTGTTAAACCTCTGATCAACGGTTCTATACCAAGCGGGAGAAAAAAAACAAATCCTCCATTTTAGATCCAATCGAAAACACTACTTTATAGTCTCTATAGTATTTATCTAGAAATCGGGTGCGATTGAATGCGATAATCATCGCACAATAAGCCTTATGAGTCATATGACTAAGATATTACTAAGAATCATCATGCGAAGAGTGAGAAACAAAATCAGCCCAGAAATTATCGATGAACAGTGTGATTTTGTTGGAGATAAAGGAACAAGCAATGCCATTTATATCATAAGATCTTTAGTAGAAAGAGCCATAGAGGTGAAAACAGATCAATACCTATGTTTCATAGATTACACCAAGGCATTTGATAAAGTAAAGCACCAAGAAATAATCAAAATTTTACAAAGCATAAACGTAGACAGCAAAGATCTAAGAATAATAAATAACATGTACTGTCAACAAACGGGAGCCGCGATAGCTCAGTGGTTAGTGAACTGGACTACAAAGGACATGGGGTAGGGTTCGATCCCAACCGACGGCTTCCGGGTTCACCCAGCCTTAAATGGGTACCGGATTTTTTTCTGGGAAAGTAAAGCAGCACGGGCGTAATACCAACAACATTACCCCAAAAATCATGTGCTGAAGGTCTGTAAAACATAGGGTCACTAACACCATATTTCCTTATACGCCACTTGGTGTGACGGGGGTACTTTACTTTTTTTTTTTTTCACTGGCAACAAACAGCGGCCATAAGAACTGGAAACCAATTGGGAATGTTTCAACAAATAAAACAGAGTGTTAGACAAGGTTGTGTGCTGTCACCAGATTTGTTTAATATTTATAGTGAGATTATTTTAAGATCCATAAGGGACATGCCTGGAATAACAATTGGAGGTCATACTATAAATAATCTAAAGTATGCTGATGATACAGTCTTAATCGCTAAGGGTGAAAATGAGTTACAAGAAATGTTGGACATTATAGTGAAAGAAAGAAAAAATAAAGGACTCAGCTTTAATAGCAAAAAGACAGAGGTAATGGTAACAACAAAGAAAAAGACATCACTTCAGTGCAAAATAAAGACAAGTGGAACAGTAATAAAACAGGTAAATGAATTTAAATATTTGGGAACTTTGTTAACCTCAGACGGAAGATGTACAAAAGAGGTGAGATGCAGAATGACTCAGGCAAAAGCAGCTTTCCAGAAAATGAGGAAAATACTATGCAATCCATTTTTGACAATAGAAACAAGAAAGAGAGTTCTTAAATGTTATGCAGAGACAGTCTTAACATATGGATGCGAATCATAGACAATAGGACAACATACAAGAAAATCACTGGAGTCTGTAGAAATTTGGTTTTACAGAAGAATGTTGAGAGTACCATGGACAGCTAAGAAGAGTAATGAAAATGTTCTGAGAGAGGTCAAAGCAAAAAGAGAGCTAATTTCCAATATTAGGAAGAAACAATCATTATTTTTTGGCCATGTAATGAGAAGAGAACAACTGGAATATATTGTAACAACTAGAAAAATTGAGGGACGAAGAGATAGAGTGAAGCAAAGAGAAATAATAACAGACAGCTTAAGAGAATGGCTTGGCAGAAGGTCAACAACAGATAAATAGCTGCCGAGATCGAAAGTTGTGGAGAGACATGATCAACTACGCCAGTAGGCCCGGTACTAGATGATGATAATATGTTGTTTGTGTGAATGTTATTTTAGTAGTTAATGATCGAAACTAAAAATGGGAAATCGTGTTAGGAGATGCAATGTTCAATTGTTAACCTTTAGGGTTTTAACATTTGAGATACATCTTCTGCTGGTCACTTTGAATGTTTAATTGCTGAAGTATGTGTGTTTTATCTTTCTAAAAATAGGATCAAATAGCCAAATCTAGCAATTGGGGTAAGTGCAGTCAACGACCCACAGCGGATTGGTTCAGTTAGGATCGGTGAACAACAAAACTAGTCAAGATCCTACTTCGCCATCTAGTGATGCTCTTGTAAACTGGCTGTCCTGTGTGGCTGAGAGAAGGTAACCCGGAACTAAAAAAATGCCATGCTGAAGTCGGATGTGTTGAGCCGGAAGGCACAAATAAACTACAACACAGCGCATCTACATCGACCGAACGTCCATTTAAGGACAGACGATGAAGAGGGCTATATATTCCTTTAGTGCTCTCTGGGTAACACTAGTAAGGGAAACACAAGACAAATCTTCGTCAAATGACGTAAATAAGCAAATAAATTAAGGCATCTGTGATATAAAGTTGTAGACAGATTTGAGAGATAAAGAGATAGAGAACCACAGAGAGAGAGAGAGAGAGAGAGAGAGAGAGAGAGAGAGAGAGAGACGAAATGAAGAATGAAAACATGCGGAATAAGCGGAATGACGGATATTTAGATGGAGAGGCAAGTTAAGGAATGAACAATAGAATAGACACGTTAAGAGACACACACATTGCTGAGGAAATATATTAATTGAACGATACAATGAATGTACACATTTGCGTACACTCGTAGACGAACTAGGAATGGAGAAATTGATGGACAACTGAATAGACAGATAACTGAATGTACGCATTTAATTCAAAGATAGAGAGTCGAAGATACACATTAAAGGTTGGATAAATAGATAATAAAACAATATAATAGAATAAAAAGTGCATATTAATAGAAAAATATATCAAAGAATAAAAGTATAATTAAACAGGATAGCAGACATACATTTTAAGAAATAAACGGACAAACAGGTAGGTCCACTGGTATGGAGACATAAAGACAGTTCGTCAAATCTCTCATTTCTCAACCAAAACAGCAAGAGACAAAGAACACCCTAGAATTTGTTTGACCAAAACAAACGTAATCGAAAGAAATTTGTCTAGTGCGCGCATCAGACGTACCTCAACAGCATAATAGAAATCTTCAGAGGTCGTTGAGGGTCATCCCAGGACGCAACTCTTCACGTATGCGCAATCAACTACCCCCTATCCAGATCCGAACCGAGCCCTAGTCGATAGCAATATTTACTAACCGGAAGAAACGCAATCATATTGAGAGTTATTCCCCATATTAATCCACCGCGCTTTGACATTCGCAAATATTTGACCAGGGCAGCGTTGGCCACTAGACAAACTAACGTTGGATAGATGGGCGGGGTCACAGATAATGCTGAAGAACTGAAGTAAACGACCGGAAGTAATGAAAATGTGTTTCTGCAAAGAAAAGAGAGAAAAAAATAATAAGCGATTTTTAAATTAAATTTCCTAAAAGAATTTTGCAATCTTAAACAAAATTTGGGAAAGATATGTACGGAAATTATGTTTACAGTTTATCAATATGATTAAAAATATCAAATTATAATAAGGTAAGACGTGACACCGTGACTGTTATGTAAAGTAAATTAGGTAAAAATGAACCACTTTAGACGTCAAGAAGCACAGAGGTAATCATCGGATTTTACTTTAACTTTCGCCTGCTTCTGTTGCCTTTCAGCGTCGAGAGAAAATGGAATGTTCGAGTCAATGCTCTGAAGTGTGCCCCCCCTAAGATGCTCATCGTCATGACTACCTTTCTCTAATTCACTTTCTAGGTTTCTTTTTTTAAAACCTCTTTTTCATTTATTTCAGAGTGTTACGGCTCTCTTAAGGAAGCTGTTCGGTGATGATCGAACTACATGTCCAAATATTTTGATCTGTTCCATCTTTCTATGATCCATCACTGGTGGTTCTTAATCATTTCCTTATATTTTCATTTCTGATCTCTTTCCTCTTGCCACATTCAATATATTTATCGGTATCTCACCTCTATTGTGACAATTTTTCTTCCACATTTGAATTTAAACGTCAAGATGAGATATAGATTTTGGTGTTTTGCCTTTCTGTTGACCTCTGCTGCTGTTATGTTTCCTAATGTCTTTAATATTTCATCTATCCATCATTTTTATGCCGGTCCCTGAGTCTTGTTTTTGCTTTGTTTGTGTTCGCCATCTTTATATCTCTAGCGATGCTCCGAATGATTGAATTTTTGCGTGAATATCTATCTATCTATCTATCTATCTATCTATCTATCTATCTATCTATCTATCTATCTATCTATCTATCTATCTATCTATCTATCTATCTATCTATCTATCTATCTATCTATCTATCTATCTATCTATCCATCCATCCATCCATCCATCCATCCATCCATCCATCCATCCATCCATCCATCCCATCCATCCATCCATCCATCCATCCATCCATCCATCCCATCCATCCATCCATCCATCCATCCATCCATCCATCCATCTATCCATCTATTCATCTATCTATCTATCTATCTATCTATCTATCTATCTATCTATCTATCTATCTATCTATCTATCTATCTATCTATCTATCTATCTATCTATCTATCTATCTATCTATCTATCTATCTATCTATCTATCTATCTATCTATCTATCTATCTATCTATCTATCTATCTATCTATCTATCTATCTATCTATCTATCTATCTATCTATCTATCTATCTATCTATCTATCTATCTATCTATCTATCTATCTATCTATCTATCTATCTATCTATCTATCTATCTATCTATCTATCTATCTATCTATCTATCTATCTATCTATCTATCTATCTCTCTCTGTCTGTTTGTCTGTCTGTCTGTCTGTCTGTATGTCTGTCTATCTATCTATTGTCCTTTCGAGCCGAAGACGGCACATAGGGCAGAACTACAATCTCAAAAACAGAAACCTTACGTGCCAAAATGGCACATATTGCAGAGATCACTGCTCCACAACAATGCTTGTTACAATGACAGGTTGCCAAGCCATCGATCAATCTCCTTAGTCGCCTCTAACGACATGCCTGGAAGGTCACAGTGACACTGTTCTTTACTTTCCACAAAATGAGGCCCCGGTAACACACAGGAAGTAAAACATGTGTGAATATCGTTTAGTCCTAATGTTCACCCGGGGACCGTGTCCTCGGGTGTCCCTGGCTTACAAATATTCTCCCACTTCAGAGGTAATCTCATATTTTTTTTTTTTTATCATCGAGACTTTTAGCGCTTTTTGGGTAAATTCTTTTCCCTATCAAACTAACTGAGGCAGTGACCAATTTTGGTCGACCCGTTTCTTAATTTCCAACTGCCAATGGATATTTAAGGTGTGCAGAACATACACGGTCCTCTATTTGTTACCGTTTTTTTCCGAGAGGGCCAGGCGTCGAATCTTACAGCTCATAGACCAGGAGAGGGTAATGAAACGAATTCGACTTTTTTTTTCAAAACCGCCTGTGGTGACAATTGAAACCGGGACCTTCTTGTCCAAAGGCCGACGCCTTACTTCTAGACCACCCAAACCTCCGTGCCTCTTGTGTTCTCCTAACCTTTATTCAAGGCTCGTTGTGCTGTGTTTTGGTATGTCTGTGAGTACATGGTTTAAGCTATATTAGAATATAAATTAGAAATTGAGGACTGAACTATGTAACTTGAGTGAAAGAAAACACGAAATGATAATTTGACGATTCTTCTTATAAACATCTTTTTATCATGAAGGTAGAAGAGAAAAGAATGTCCCTCTATCTCATTTTAATTCGACGTCTTTCGCCTTCATCTTTCTTATGCTCCTTTCTTCTTATTCCTTTTATCTTGTCATTCTACTTTTCCCTCTACTATTTTTTCTCCATTTTTCCTTTTGTCTCTGGTAAAACTATATAAAGCCAACACCCTGCTCCCCCACCCCAACCCTTATACTACGACAATAATATAATCGTCCACTGTGTAGAGTTAAACCTTTCTGACGATTTCATAAACTTGGCCCGCCCCGGGTCTCTCTTACTATTTCTCCGCCTTGATTATTATACTCAGGATGTGCAGTTGGGTGCCCTTCCCTTTCACTCTGAAAGTAATGCTACAGTCTGATGATCTTGTGTTGTTGCTCCATCGGCCGGTGGACTTACACCCTTCGACTCTGATGATATTTATAACTGACTAACAATATGTTATTTCTATCTATCTATTGACCTTTCGAGCCGTAGCCGGCCCATGGGGTATAGACCTAGATACTTATTCTCTTATCTAAATGTTTATTCTAACAGTTGTCAATCCTTCTAACGATATTTTATTTTAAAAAAAAAACAGTTTCAAGACAGAGAATCGCCATTTGTCTCTGTTCAGTGCAAGCAACTCTATCTCATTGAGGGAGCCAATTCCTGCAGCTCTTGCATCTCTGATCAATGTTCTTCTCAGTGTCTCTCTGAGTCGGCCTCTTTTCCTCTTACCTGTTGTTTTCCACATGAGGGCTTGCTTTGTTATTCTTTTATTATCTTTCCTCATCACTTGAGCAACATATGACCATCGTCTTTTCTTGATTACTGAAGATATTAGTGGTTGATTGGCGATTTCTCTAATTTTTTTCGTTTGTGTTGAATTCGTTCCACGCTATACCAAGTATTTTGTGGGAGCCGCGATAGCTCAGTGGTTAGTGAACTGGACTACAAAGGACAAGGGGTAGGGTTCGATCCCAATCGACGGCTTCCGGGTTCACCCAGCCTTAAATGGCTACCGGATTTTTTTCAGGGAAAGTAAAGAGGCACGGGCGTAATACCGACAACATTACCCCAAAAATCATGTGCTGAAGGTCTGTAAAATATAGGGTCACTAACACCATATTTCCCTATACGCCACTTGGCGTGACGGGGGTACTTTACTTTACTTTTATACCAAGTATTTTAGACATTTATTCTCAAATGCGTTCAACTTTTTTTTCTATGTCTCTTGTTGTTTTCTAGCTCTCACGTGCATACATAAGTGTAGATAGTACGTTTGATATATGTTATTTGCTACAGATCCTACTGCATTAGCGATACATTGTATTGTCTTCCAGGACTACATCTTCTCCTTTCCCATTCTAAGCACCGACGCTCCATGTGGATATGTGGTGATCTGGTAGGTGCTTTGATGGATATGTGGTGATTGAGTGGTTATGTAGTGATCGTTTAGTTGTGTGGTGATCGGGTAGTTATGTGGTGTAAAAATAAAAGTAAAGTAAAGAGCCCCTGTCAAGCCAAGTGGCGTATAGGGAATATGGTGTTAGTGATCATAAATTTTACAGACCTTCAGCACATGATTTTTGGGGTAATGTGGTCGGTATTACGCCCGTGCCGCTTTACTTTCACAGAAAAAAATCCGTTACCCATTTAAGGCTGGGTGAACCCGGAAGCCGTCGGTTGGGATCGAAACCTTCCTCTTGTCCTTTGTTGTCCAGTTCACTAGCCACTGCTCTATCGCGGTTCCTATTTATGTGGTGATTGAGTGGTTATTTGGTGATTGGGTAGTTATGTGGTGATCGGGTAGTTATGTGATGCTTTGAAGGTTATGTGGTGATTGGAAGTTGTATGGTGATTTGATGGTTTTTTGGTGATTGGGTAGTTATGTGGTGATCGGATAGTTAATTTGTGATTGGATAGTTATATGGTGATCGAGTAGTTATGTGGTGATTAGATAGTTATATAGTGATTGAGTGGTTATATGGTGACTGGGTGGTTATGTGGTGATTGGGTAGTTATGTGGTGGTTTGATGGTTATTTTTATTTGGTGATCGTTTAGCTGTGTGGTGATTGGATAGTCATGTGGTGATAGGATATTTATGTGGTGATTGGGTAGTTATGTAGTGATTGGGTAGTTACGTTATGATCGTGTTACTTAACCAAATCAATTGATATTTTTTCTGTAATAATAATCCACTATTGCTGTAACTTTAACTCATGTCCGTATATTATTCTTTCTGATTCGACAAATTCCTATCACATTTAGGTCTTTTCTCGGCAACCTTACTTTTACTTGTTGTTCTTAAAGTTGCATTTCAGTTTCTTCTTTTGCAACACGTATCACTTCTATTCTGTCTACGATGGTTTTAATATTTCGTTCTTTGCATGTGTTGTTTCAAATCGTTTGATATGTAGTTTTATTTTAATCGTTTTAAGTTGTTGGTACACGTTCTTTGTCAACTGCGAAAAGGGGCTTTTTCATATACACAGACAGATAGACAGACAGACAGACAGACATACAGACAGACTGACTGACAGACAGATAGACAGATAGATAGATAGATAGATAGATAGATAGATAGATAGATAGATAGATAGATAGATAGATAGATAGATAGATAGATAGATAGATAGATAGATAGATAGATAGATAGATAGATAGATAGATAGATAGATAGATAGATAGATAGATAGATAGATAGATAGATAGATAGATAGATAGATAGATAGATAGATAGATAGATAGATAGATAGATAGATAGATAGATAGATAGATAGATAGATAGATAGATAGATAGATACGTGTGTGTCTGTGTGTACCACAACCGCTAGGGTCGTTATCATACCAATTGTATACTTCCTTAACCTTCTTTATATATCTCTGTTTTCAGCCGCTCTTTGGAACTCGAGGGCTGTCTATTTTTCCATGCTATCTTCCCACCTTTTTCTCTGCTTATCGTTTCTACTCGCTTCTTTCACAATTTCCCGTGCGGCTATCTGTGGTTGGCCATTCGCCAGACGAATATATTTATTTATATGTATGTCTATATATATATATATTAGATATATATATATATATGCATACATTATTATATATACATACATATATTTACATATATTATATATACATAGAAGGCGGTGTGTCAGAGAATATAACGTGCTCATCAAAGCGTGTTTACTTTCTTCTCACTCTGCACGTGCGCAAACTTGTTATCGCCTGTCAGTCATCTTCAAACACACGGACAATCAGTATGAATGAAACTATATCAAATTCCAGACACCACGTGAAGTAGAATGCAGGAGGCAGCAGAATGAATAGATAAACATTACACCATGCAACGTCTTTCCTAATACACAGCTCAGTGGTGGTTATGTCTGCGAAGACGAATGAATGTATCGGTAAAATCGAAAAAATAAAATGCATTGAGACTAGCAGAGTTAAGGGACATAGAATAAGAGCCTTCTCCACTTCAGTTATTTGGTCTAGTCAGGATTGTACATGTAGTTTGTAGACCGCAAGTAGAGAGCCCATTGCATATCAATGTCGCAAGATATTTACATTCTGTCTAAGAAAGAAATTCAACACCGGAATACAACGGAGAGCTGGGTGTTTTTGAATGAATTAAGCTTTTGATCGGCATATGGTGAAATAATATGAAAGTGACACAAAATCTTGAAGACACCAACATCCGGTGATTTGTAGGGTATTCGAATTTCTAATTGCCTCTGAAGGCTTCTACCGCGCGCTATAAAGGCATGAAGAATCTAAACACTTTATTCTTCAAACATTTGGTTATGAAATATTCACTTTTTTTATCTTCTTGTTTTTTTTTTTTGCGTTTACCCAATGACTGCTCAATTCATCGTTCTTCCTTAGGAAGCCGTTAAGTGTGTTGTGTTGTAGTTTGCAGCATAGGTGTTATAATTGCATATTTCGGCCCAATACATCCGACTTCAGAAAGGCACTTCTAGTGCCAGGTTGCATTCCCTTTCGATCCCCCTATTCGCTTGGCTAAACTGGTTAGCCTACTTCCTGTAGCACCACCGGGAGGTAGAGTATGGCCACGATCAGCTCTGTTGTTTAGCCTACTACTACCGGAATGTAGAGTATGGCCACGATCAGCTCTGTTGTTCGCCACTCCTGTCGTACAGTCAGTCCCTGTCGCTCTTATTTCAGTTGTGTGTGAGCGTCTTGGTCCCAGTTCTGTTTTTGGTCTCCCCGATTTGACAATCACTCAAAAAGAGGGAATCATCAATAGCCATCAAAATGGTTACTTTTGCGTCAGTTTGCAACTTATTGCGAGACAGCAATTTTAGAACTTTCAGATCAATACATCCGGCTCTGCACATCCGACTTTGCCACAGCATGTATCTGTGACCTGCTTAACTCTTTGCCTTCACAGTAACACTCACACCGGATCGTATATTTTGCCTTTCACTTTTCAAAAACGTTCTCTCAGGTTTTTGCGAAATCGAGTTTTAACAAAAATAAATGAGATAATTCAGTTCAAACCAGCAAAATAATCAGGAAGGGAAAGATTTAACTTCCGGCTTTGATCGTTTCTCATCAAACATCATGTACAATAGCAATTAGCTTTGGCAATCATGTCTTTCCACAACTGTCTGTCCACAGTGTATCCTATAAGTTCTGCTGTTGACTGTTTTCCGTGTAACGACACCAAGCTATCCAGTATCTTTTCCCTTTGTCGTCCGCGATATCTCTTTCCCTGCATTTTGCCAGTTGTAATCGAGTATTCCAATTGTCCACTTCTCATGATGTGCCTGAAACATGTTGACAGTTTCTTCCTGATGTTTTTAGGAGCTTCAATTTTGTGTTGGCCTCTTTGAGAGTTTCCTCTTTGATCATTTCAGCTGTCCAATGAGCTCTTACACTCTTCTGAAAAATCCCATTTCTGTGGCCTCTAATCTTCTTTTCACTTCTTTGTTTGCCGAACCTGATCCACTTCCATAGGTCTGAATTGACTTTATATAGCACAGATGAACTCTTTTTCTCGCTTTTTTTATCGTTATTCTCACAGACATATTAAATAGCCTACCGTAAACACCACATGGAAATGGAGTGTGGTCTTAATAATCTTCGTTTCGATTACCCGGATGAAAATAAAATTCTGTTATAAGTCCCTGATTGCTATTAGTTTATGCACTGCGTATCTTAGACTCCACATTTGAGGACGCTTTTTGATATTGGTTTGTCGTTTACTGCAAAACATTTAAATAATCTTATCAGATTTCAAGACACATTCTGTTTGACATGTTGGAGATCCACTTAATACCATATCCGTTTACCCGTCGTTAAGAACGCGCTATGGAATATAGTGATTCTATTCTTACGTGCAACGGGGAGAGGGGGAAAAGGGCAGAACTACAAGATGTGTTAATGAAATGGTTGATATCACGATCTACACCATTCCGTAGACATACTATGGAACATTGACACAACTCTTCAATGCTGAAAGTTAATAGAGCAATAGGAAAGTAAAAATACGGTAAGGAAAGTAAAGTTAACGTAAGAAAAGTAAAAGTAAATCATGGAAAGTAATGTTTAAATTAGAAAGGTAAGGTTAAAATTATGAAAAGTAAAAGTAATTAGGAAAGTAAAAGTAAAGTTAGAGAAGTAAAAGTAAAGTAATGAATCTAAAAGTAAATAGGAAAGTAAAAGTAAAGTTAGGAAAGTAAAAGTGAAGTTATGAAAGTAAAAGTAAAGTAGGGAAAGTAAAAGTAACGTTAGGAAAGTAAAAGTGAAGTTAGGAAAGTAAAATGAAAGTAAGGAAAGTAAAAGAAAAGTATGAAAAAGTCAAGTAAGGAAAGCAGAATCTTAAATGAGACCCATTTCGGAGCATTGCAATTTCTTATGGAGTAGAACATCAGCAATGCGGCCAGTGGCAAATTAACAAAAGGAAAAATAAATACATTTAAAATATTAAACACTTTGGCCGTGCGACAAGGTATGTGAGACTAAACACAGCCAACACACTGACTGATAAATGTTGGAAATGATCAAAGTGCACCTCTGTTTTCTCAATCCGGGCATGCAAACAAATCAATCAACTTGATGAAATGGTTACAGACTGAAGATGAGGGAACAAAAACCCTGTTTAAAATAAAAATGGATGTCTCTTTCTTCTTCTCGCGTTACTACTGAAGAAATTAATATTTTGTTTCGTTATCTGCCCTTAAAATGACGATTTGTGGGTGTAGATGCAATATGTGGTGGTATATTTACGACTTTCGACCCAATACATCCGACTTCAGCCTGGCGTTTTTTAGTAACGTGTTGCCTTCCATTTTTGATCTACTCACTTGGCCAGATCTTAATAAAGATACTGGTTAGTCTGTTACTAGAGGCACAGCGAAGAGGTGGAGTAGGGACTAGATGGTTCTGGTTCACCATTCCAAAGAGAAGCCATCATACGTGAATCACTGGAAGTTTCCAGGGTCTGTTGTTGTCAAACATATTGTCTCCAAACTAAAATATGATATTTAAAAAAGTAAAGAGCCCCACCACGCCAAGTAGCGTATAGGGAGAATATGGTGTTAGTGACCGTAATTTTTGCAGACCTTCGGCACATGATTTTTGTGGTAATGTGGTCGGTAATACGCCCGTACCGCTTCACTTTCCCAGAAAAAAATCCGGTACCCATTTAAGGCTAGGTGAACCCGGAAGCCGTTGATCAGGATCGAGACCACTCTTGTCCTTTGTAGTCCAGTACACTAACTACTGAGCTAAAGTTTGACCTGCTGAAGTCGAATGTGTTGGGCCAAAAGTCACAAATAATGCATATTATTTCAAACTACATCACAATGTTTGTACCATTATTTAATGTTCTTTAAGGACGGACGATGGAGAAAAGTAGACTTCAGACAAACGCAGACAGACAGACATTTATCTATTTGGATGAATTAGAATTTCGTGTTTGACAGAGAATTCTCGAACAGTTCCCAGAAGAATACACGAAAGAACAACTTAAATGGCTTGGTCGCATGGCAAGACAGACAGCTAAACACAGTCACCAAGGCTATCATTAAACAACACAGGAACATCAGGCCGAGAAGGCGTCAGGGAAAAAAATGATGGATAGGTAGGATATAGAAACATTCGGAAACGTGATATCACAAGTGTCTATCCATGTGTCAAATGAATGAAACTATTTCTCTCATCAACACTGAAATGCAAGTGATGAAGGAAATAAGATCAATATTTCATAGAGGTCATTTTCAAAGACCGAAGAAGATGAAACGTGTGTCCTAGAATTTATTCTCAAAAAAAAAAAAAAAAAAAAAAAAAAAAATGATTACGAAACATGTGTCCTAGAATTTATTCTAAGAAAGAAGAAGAAAAATGTTTAATAAAGTTTATCTCAAATGTAAAAACAAAAATGTTTAATATTATTTATTCCAAAATAAAGAGGAAGAAGATTACATAAAGTTTATCTTAAATAATCATCATTTTTTGGCCATGTAATGAGAAGAGAACAACTGGAATATATTGTAACAACTGGAAAAATTGAGGGACGAAGAGATAGAGGGAAACAAAGAGAAAAAATAACAGACAGCTTAAGAGAATGGCTTGGCAGAAGGTCAACAACAGAAATGATAAATAGCTGCCGAGATCGAAAGTTGTGGAGAGACATGATCACCTACGCCAGTAGGCCCTGTACTTGATGATGATCTTAAATAAATAAGGTTTAATTGAGTTTATCTTAAATAAAGAACGATTAATAGAGTTTATTCTGAAATAAAGAAGAAGGTTTCATAGAGTTTATTATTAGATAAAGAAGGAAAAGAAGATTTAATAGATTTTATTGTAAATCAAAGAAGAAGATTTCATAATGTTTATTCTTAAATAAAGAAGAATGTTTAATATAAACTTACACACTAGAGACACTTAAAAGATACACATTTTTGTGTGGTGATACAAAGTGGAACCACTTCAATACAACAATGTCAAACATAAGGAAAATGTACCAGACTCATGATATCATGTGCTATAAATGCTGCAGTATTTCTAGTAGGTTTGAAACTAAAATGCCTTTTTTGTGTTTAAGTAAGCAACCGTGGCTTAGGACAAGAAAGGAAGAAAATGAAGTACACACACAAGAGTAGTTCTGGTTTTATTGAGGGGAAAATAACAAATGATCTAATTTACATATTTTCAACAGTAACAGAGAGGAATATTGATAAGCCTTAATGTCGTTCTCTTTTCATCACTGGGTGCAGAAGGGTCATTATTTTAAAATTAATAAGAAGCGTTTAAGAGCCCCTCCACGTTGAGATGATGAAGGTATACAAAATATGAAGTGTTTCAAATTTTGGATAAAAAGAGAAAGTGAAACATAATTTGCATACTAGGATTTGTAGCAGAAGTAGCCATTGAGGAGCAATCAGAACATAACCTTCGTTTCATCCATTGAACAAAAGTTGTTAAAAAGTATCCAGCATTGAATTTAGCTTTGAACATAACGCCACTGTCGTTTCTTTAAGTATGTGGCCTCCAGGACGTTTCGACTTTCTTTGTGAATCGGCTGCGGGTGCCCACAGTTTGAAGCTGAGTGCGTGTGTCCTGACTAATATTGCTGGTACGATGCATATTGGCAGCTCTGTGGTGTATGTTTAGCAGTTGTTCTTCTGTCGTATTCGCAAAGTATTGTATCAATGAGGCTGAAAAAAACGTCTTATGCAAGAAATCTATGTCAATAGGAATTAGAAAGAGAGTTCATCGGTGTTATATAGAGCCAATTCTGATCTATGGAAGCAAATCATGGAGGGAAAAACAAATGAAAAGAAAATTAGAGGACAAAGAGATGGGATTTCTCAGAAATAATTTTGAAAGTTCCCTGGACAGGTAGAAGAATAAATGGAGAAATTCTCAAAAAGGCCAACACAAAAATGAAGCTCCTAAAAAACATCAGAAAGAAACAATCAACAGTTTTCGGGCACATCATGAGAAAAGGAAAGTTGAAATACTTGGTTACAACTGGCAAAATAAAAGGAAAGAGAGATCGCGGACGACAAAGAGAGGAAATACTGGATAGCTTGATGTCATGGCATGGAAAACAGTCAAAACAGAACTGATACGATGCACCGTAGATAGAAGATTTTGAAGGACATGATCGCCCACGCCAACCGGTATGGCACGTGATGATGATGAAAAAACATCAGAAAGAAACGATTATTTTTCGGGCACATCATGAGAACAGGAAAAATTGAATACTTGGTTACAACTGGTAAAATACAGGGAAAGAGAGATCGCGGACGACAAAGAGAGAAAATACTAGATTACATGGTGTCGTGGCATGGTAAACAGTCAACAACAGAATTGATACGATGCAAGAAAGATAGAAGATTGTGGATGGTTATGATCACCTACGCCAACCGGTATGGCACATGATGTTGATGCTGATGAGGTAACTTTTCAGACAGAACTGAGGTAGTGCAATAGTTTATGAACTGGTCTGTTGTGGATAAGATGGCGGTCTTGTTCCCTCGGGCTAATCATTCACCTAAACCGTAGAGTGGTAGAGTGTATACTAGCTTTATCCAACTCTGTGGTGTGTACTAGCTTCATCAATACCCGCTGAGGTCTAGATTCACCAAACCCGTAATGTACTAGTTTGACCAAATCCGTAGAGTAATAGCTTCACACAACCCGTAGCGTACTACCTTGAGGTCTAGATTCACCAAACCCGTAGTGTACTAGTTTGACCAAATCCGTAGTGTAATAGCTTCACACAACCCGAAGAGTGTACTAGCTTCACCAAACCCGTAGTGTACTAGTTTGACCAAATCTGTAGTGTACTGCCTCCACACAACCTTTAGTGTACTACCTTCAAACAACCCGAAGAGTGTACTAGCTTCACCAACCCCGTAGTATACTACCTTTATACAACCCGAAGAGTGTACTAAATTCACCAAACCCGTAGTGTACTACTACCTTCATAAAACCAGAAGAGTACTATTTTCACCAAACCCGTAATGTACTACCTTCATACAACCCGAAGAGTGAAGTAGCTTCACCAAACCCGTAGTGTATTAGCTTCACCAAAACCCAAAATGTACAAGCTTTACCAAACCTGCAGTTTATTCTATCTATCTATCGTCCTTTCGAGCCGAAGACGGCACATAGGGCAGAACCATAATCTCAAAAACAGAAACCTTGCGTGCCAAAATGGCACATATTGCAGAGATCCCTACTTCTGTTTCAATAACAATATTTTTTACAATGACAGCTTGTCAAGCCATCGATCAACCTCCTTAGTCGCCTCTTACGACATGCTTGGAAGGACACAGTGTATTAGCATCCTTAAAATAATAAGCGACAATGTTACACATTGCAAAAATAATGTTAGTGGAAAGTTTAGAGTTAATGTGGCATAACCTATTGGAGAATGTAACTTACCTATTGCAACAAATGGTTATGAGTCATGTGCGATCATGTAAACAAATAAGAAAACTGAATTAACTAAAGAAAATTGGTACAGAAAAATCTTACAGTACCGTGGATAATAAAAATGAGCAATGAAGGCATATTACAAAACCAAAACAGGGGCGAAGGCGCGCCTCACAGCAGCAGAGCTGAAAGTTGGTAGCGACCCACAGCTGATGGCTTGTGCCAGGATCGTTGAACCAGAACCATTCAGACCCTGCTCCACCTCTCCGTGGTGCCTCTATTAACAGACTAACCTGTCTAGTCTGGCCAAGCGATTAGGGATTGAAGAGGGAAGACAACCTGGTACTCAAAAATGTCGTGCTGAAGTCGGATGTGTTGGGCCGAAAGGCGCAAATTTCACAGTTATACTGAAAACCACAACACAACGCAGACACGCCCACTTAACGTTATTTTAAGGGCGGATGACGAAGAGATGTACTCCTTTAGTCATCGGGCGAAAGCAAGCAAGCAACAAGACCAAAACAGTGGAAAGAACTGGCTTATGGACAATTTACATAGGAAATGTAAATACTATGACCTCGACGAAAGACACAGTGAATTGGAAAGAATAATAATGAATGGCTGATTCCGTCTAGATGAGATAACGGCAGGCAAAGAGAAAGGTGCTTTCAAGATATCAAAAAAAACTTAAATATAACAACACAAGAAGTTGGGCATTTGGCTAGTCAGAGATTCTCTCAGACGGTTTGTGAAGAGAGCAACATTTTGCAAAGACATGCAACCTGATGATAGAACATAACAACACTGGGACACTAAGATTAAGACATCACTTTCAAAGTAACCAAAAACATTCTTCTACCTTTCAGCTCCCTGTGGAGCATAGGTCTATAACAAACACTTTCCAAGCTGTTATGTTTCTTGCCATTCTTTTAAGATCATTCCATGTCTTACCCATCATCTTCATATCTGCTTCCATCTATCTTCTTAAAAAATATTTTGTCTTCCTCTTTGTCTTTTTCCTTGAGGATTCCAAATGTGGGCCTGTTCTGTAATACTCTCAGTTGGCTTCCGCAGTATGTGTCCTATCCAGTGCTATCATCTTCGTTTTTTCCCTTTATCCACTGGTATTTGACCAATACTTTGCCATAATTCTATGTTACTGATTTGTCCTGCCATTTCCATTCTTTGATCCTACGCAAGAATCCATTAATGAAGATCTGTATCTTAATGATTGTCATTTTGTTGTTTTCCATGTTTCACAGCCATATAATAGGACTGACTTAACATTGGAGTTGACAATTTTTATTTATGTATTTAAACTAATTTCTTGGAACTTCCATATGTTTCCCATTGCAACGAATGCTCCTCTTGCTTTTGATATCCTTATGTTGGTATTATTCTTTGTTCCTCCCTCTTTGTCTATATTACTGCCCACATATATGTAAGATGTTGCGTCTAGTAGAGTTATTTCTCCTATTAATATTTTGTTATTGTCAACTGCAAATTCTCATAATTTTCGTATTACCTCTATTTATTTGTAGTCCTAACTGTTGTGATCTCTCATCAAGTTTGCTCTTTTTATCTTGCATCTGTTGATGGTTTTGTGATAGGAGAGCTATGTCATCAGCAATGTCTAAGTCATTAAGTTGTTTTGTCAGTGACCACTGGATTCCTTTTCTGTTCTGAATTATTTTCATAATCTAAACTATGGCCAGTAGAAAGAGAAATGGAGATAGAAAGCATCTCTGCCTTACCTCTGCTCTTATTTCAGATGCCTCTGTAAGCTGCCCACCGTATGCAACACTACATTTAATTCATTCATACATTGTTCTTATCAGGTTAATACATTTTATGGTGATTCCGTAATGACTCAGTAACTTCCAAAGCATTCCTCTGTCTAAATTATAAAATAAATGCCTTTTCGTATTCTATTAATCCGATATAAAGTGGGGACTTTTGTTCTAGACTTTGTACAACTATTATACGTAAGTTAGTTATTTGATCAGCACATGATCTGTTTTTCCTAAAACCAGCTTGTTCATCTCTCAAATGTTTCTCTATTGCCTCTTTTAGTCTCCCCAGAATGATTCCGCTTAATATTTTCCCTGGCACTGATAGTAGCATAATTCCCCTATAATTTGTGCACTCCTGCAAACGTCCTTTCTGTGGTAGTTTCATTATATAGGTTTTTGGCGTCCTCCTTTCCTCAGGGTTTCTTCACATGTCCCCATCCATATATCCTTTACCTGTTTCCATATCTTCTATATATATTATATTTGCTTGTTGTTGGATTGCATTTGGTATCTGTTTGATACTGTGACTACAAATGTATCTTTAATTCCTTGCTCTTTAAGAAACCCAACATTGAAATGCTTTCTACCCTTATGTATTGCAGGGAGCCGCGATAGCTCAGTGGTTAGTGAACTGGACTACAGAGGACAAGAGGTAGGGTTCGATCCCCACTGACGGCTTCCAGGGTCATCCAGCCTTTATTGGGTACCGGATTTTTTTTTTTTGGGAGTGGGAAGTAAAGCAGCACGGGCGTAATACCGACCACATTACCCAAAAAATCATGTGCCGAAGGTCTGTAAAATTTATGGTCACTAACACCATATCCCCAATACGCCACTTGGCGTACGGGGGTACTTTACTTTACTTATGTATTGCAGTATATATTTTCAGTTTAATTTTAAGTTTGGCTAGCAGAAAATGATAATCTGAAGCCACATCTGCTCTACTACATTCTTTTACATCATTTACCAAGAACATTTCTGACTATGTCAAATGTTAAGATTATCATTCAAATGCTAGCATATCCAGCGAGTTTGGTGCAGCACCATCATCAGGTCGCAAGTTCTTTGCAGAACCTTGCATTTACCACAGCGCGTCTGAAAGAATTTTTGTCTCTAGTCAGATCTCCCACGGAACGTTGCATTCACCACAGCCCGTCTGAAAGAATTTCTGTCTCTAGTCAGATCTCCCAGGGAACGTTGCATTCACCACTGCCCGTCAGATAGAATTTCTGTCTCTAGCCAGAACTCCCACGGTACGTTGCATTCACCACAGCCCATCTAAAGAATTTCTGTCTCTAGCCAGATCTCCCACGGAACGTTGCATTCACCACAGCCCGTCTGAAAGAATTTCTGTCTCTAGCCAGATCTCCCACGGTACGTTGCATTCACCACAGCCCGTCTGAAAGAATTTCTGTCTCTAGCCAGATCTTCCACATAACGCTGCATTCACCACAGTCAGTCTGAAAGAATTTCTGTCTCTAGCCAGATCTCCCACGGAACGTTGCTTTCACCACAGCCCGTCTGAAAGAATTTCTGTCTCTAGCCAGATCTCCCACGGAACGTTGCATTCACCACAGCCCGTCTGAAAGAATCTTTGTCTCTAGCCAGATCTCCCACAGAACGTTGCATTCACCACAGCCCGCGTTAAAGAATCTCTGTCATTAGCCAGATCCCCCCTCCTCTTTCTTCTGTTGATATGTTTAAGGCCACCTTAATGTCTTGAAACCACCTTCTTATTGGTCTGCCCCTGATGCGTCGCCCTGGAACCACGCCTAACACTATTGTTCTTTCCAGCCAACTCTGTCTTTTGACTCTTCTGTAATGTTTTAATTTCATCTTAGCCAGCTCTTTATAATGTTTAAATCTGTTAATGTCTTCATTGCTCTTTTTCATTGTCCGGGGTATCTTAATGATTACTCTGCAGCATTTTCGAATGAATAGATTTTCTTCCTTGCAGTTTGTGAGATTGTCCTTGATTCACAACCATATGCTGATATCGAGAAGATGCACGTCCTCACTAATTTTAATTTTACAGCCATGCTGGTATTGAGCCATATGTTCTTCATGACATTTAATTTGTGTGTTGCTAATGCTAATCTTATTTTGATCTCATTCTGGCAGTCTCCATTGTTGGTTACAACAGATCCCAAATATTCATAATTTGTTTAATTTTCATGTTCTTCTCTGTTGATATGATTTTGGGTTGGCTTTTTGTTTTGTCAATGGTCATTATCTTAGTCTTATGTATCTTTATATAGTTTATAGAGTTTTTTTTTTAATGGGTACCGGATTTTTTTCTGGGAAAGTAAAGCGGCACGGGCGTAATACCGATCACATTACCCAAAAAATCATGTGCTGGAGGTCTGTAAAATGTATGGCCACTAACACCATATTCCCTATACGCCACTTGGCGTGATGGGGGCTCTTTACTTTACTTTTATATAGAGTTTTTGCACTACACTGTTTTTTTTTAACACACCCAGTTATCTGTTTTAATCATTTTACACTGTTTGAGCTCACATTCACATTCTTTGATACATATACATCTTCTTCTTTCCTTCCTCATCTGCCTTTCAGCATCGAGGGGATACATATACATGCATGCAATATATAACCTAATACATACAAATACATATATATATATATATATATATATGCGTGTGTGTGTGTGTTTACTGTATATGATTAATTTACAATCTCAGTCTGGACTCCTTTAAGAACATGTGGTGAAAGCTGTTAGTATCACATCGCTGGCTGTTTTGTCAGAATTAGTAAATTGAAACTGATATTGATCTCAGGACCTATTCCATTTCCCCATGTCAGGTTTTAAAACAGAATAACCTGTCTGGTCAGACAAGTAGAGACCGAATAAGGAAGGCAGTCTGATACACTCAAATATCATACTGTTGTTGGAAGTGTTTGGACAAAATGGACTGAAATTACTTGTTTGCTGTAAATCCGAACGCAAAACATGTATATCCATTGCATATCCTGTTAAGGTAAAACGACAAATAGGAATTGTCAACTGCAGAGATTTTTTAAAAATGCAGAGGATGATTTCAAATTTTCTTTACTAACCATGCATTCTTCTCACAAACTCACAAACCATGTTTTTATTATGCAAGAGATTTGTTTAGTTTGTTAGTGCATTCCCATAACTAATATATATATATATATATATATATATATATATATATATATATATATATATATATATATATACTTATATACACACAGTGAAGATTATAAACGCTCGTAAATAGAATTGGGATTGTAACCAAAACCGCGAAAGAGAAACGAGGGTTGTGGAAAAAGTGACACAAACATGCACGCACAAATTGTGGAAATAGCTGGGGGGAGCCAGACGTAGAAATAATGACCGCCATAAAACACAAAGTAGGCGTTGGCTGATGACACGAGTATCGTACAAGAATAGGCGGGGCTTAAACTTGTCAAGATCGCAAGCTATTGTCGTTTTTCATCTCAGGCCGTTCTCTTCAACTGCGTGTACATCGTGTGTGCCACTGGCGTGGACTGGCTCAGGGTTTCTCAAACATGGTTCGGTGGTTGCCTTTTCCAGGGTTTTCTAGCAACAACGGTGGAGTGTTGATTAGTGAACTGGTCTATTGCGCAAGAGTACATATCCATTGAGCGACTGGATTCTTTGTTCGACCCAGTTTTTTGTTTTTTAAAAAGAGTGTTTGAGATTTTTGTCCGGGAGGAATAGACGGTCGAATGTTGTACTGACCATGGTAATCTAAAATATGTGCCGGTATTCATGAAGTTCACTAAAACGAGACAGGACGTTTGAAAGACGTTTCATGGCTCTATATTCCGGCATGAGTAAGTCTGATGACCTCAGCCATCAAGAATTTGACTGGACACTATGCAGTAACAGGAAACTCTTAACAGAGCTTAACAGCAGGAGGTAGTCTGATCATCAGAAGTACCCCGACCGAGCTAGTGTTTGGGGCTTTTATCTTCTTAATACTCTAAGTGAGATGAGCCCGCCTGGGACATGACTCACAGGCGTCGACCTCCTGCTGCATTGAACTCGAAAGCTTACAATATATTCGGCATAAAATAACAACACTTATTCTAAGCTACACTTCTGGTCGAATCTACGTTCTATACCCGGTCGTATACTCTTGTCTTAGCTTTAAACCAGCACATTGAGGTCCTCTTCGTGGTTACAGCAAACTAAAATGGCTTGTATTTGAAACGTCCTTTTATATACACGCGCGTATATGCTTCTTTTTCCCATGGCGTAACTCTGCACGAAGGAGAGGATCGATAGCTGATAACAGGTGATAAAGATAGGTTGACCTCGGAACTCCATTCCATTGAACTGTCGGTATTGGAAACGTCGGGTGTGCCTCACCCACGGTCGATAATGTCAATTCTTATTTCTTATTGTCCGCGCCTAGGCTATATTATAACTCAATAGATGTTCTACTATAAAATGAACATTAAAACCTTATCAGAAGAATCTACTGGTAAGGTTTTAATCATCGAAGACGATGGCGCTGGATAGGACACACACTGCGGAAGCCAACTGAGAGTATTACACAACAGGGCCTTTTTTGGAATCCCCAGGGAAAAAGACAAAGAGGAAGGCCAAGAAATTCTTGGAGAAGACAGATAGAAGCAGAGATGAGGATGACGGGGAAGACACGGAATGATTTTAAAGAATGGCAAGAGACAGAACGACCTGGAAAGTGTTTGTTGAAGATCTATGCTCCACAGGGAGCTGAAAGTGTTTGTTGAAGACCTATGCTCCACAGGGAGCTGAAAGTGTTTGTTGAAGACCTATGCTCCACAGGGAACTGAAAGTGTTTGTTGAAGACCTATGCTCCACAGGGAGCTGAAACGTAGAAGAAGAAGAGTAGAGAATCTGTATAAGTTTTCTCCTCTGACGTGTCTCTACCACAAAGGAGTCTGTAGAAGAGCTTGTATGTCAATATATCTCAGAGATGTTCTGGTGGTAGCATTGCTACAAAGAAACCACATAAACAGGTCAGGTCAAAAGGCTGGAACCAGGAAAAGCAAGACATAAAAATGTTGAAATCGGATGCTCTGGGATTATACACCTAACGTAACAGTGAAAACCAAATTCTCACCATGTAGATATCACAGTATATAAGGAAAGATGTCTTCCCCTGTATAGTCTCGCCAATATAGAGTAACAGGAAATGATATCTTCCCCATGCAGTCTCACCAGTTTAGAGTAGAAGAAAACGACATCTTCCCCTGTAGTCTCGCCAGTATAGAGTAGAAGAAAACGACATCTTCCCCTGTAGTCTCGCCAGTATAGAGTAGAAGAAAACGACATCTTCCCATGCAGTCTCACCAGTTTAGAGTAGAAGAAAACGACATCTTCCCCTGTAGTCTCGCCAGTATAGAGTAGAAGAAAACGACATCTTCCCCTGTAGTCTCGCCAGTATAGAGTAGAAGAAAACGACATCTTCCCCATGCAGTCTCACCAGTTTAGAGTAGAAGAAAACGACATCTTCCCCTGTAGTCTCGCCAGTATAGAGTAGAAGAAAACGACATCTTCCCCTGTAGTCTCGCCAGTATAGAGTAGAAGAAAATGACATCTTCCCCTGTAGTCTCGCCAGTATAGAGTAGAAGAAAACGACATCTTCCCCTATAGTCTCGCCAGTATAGAGTAGAAGAAACGACATCTTTCCCTGTAGTCTCGCCAGTATAGAGTAGAAGAAAACGACATCGTCCCCTGTAGTCTCGCCAGTATAGAGTAGAAGAAAACGACATCTTCCCCTGTAGTCTCGCCAGTATAGAGTAGAAGAAAACGACATCTTCCCCTGTAGTCTCGCCAGTATAGAGTAGAAGAAAACGACATCTTCCCGTGTAGTCTCGCCAGTATAGAGTAGAAGAAAACGACATCTTCCCCTGTAGTCTCGTCAGTATAGAGTAGAAGAAAACGACATCTTCCCCTGTAGTCTCGCCAGTATAGAGTAGAAGAAAACGATATCTTTTCTTGTAGTCTCGGTAGTATAGAGTAGAAGGAAACGATATCTTCTCCTGTAGTCTCGCCAGTATAGAGTAGAAGGAAACGGCATCTTCTCTTGTAGTCTCGGTAGTACAGAGTAGAAGAAAACGATATCTTCTCCTGTAGTCTCGCCAGTATAGAGTAGAAGGAAACGGCATCTTCTCTTGTAGTCTCGGTAGTACAGAGTAGAAGGAAACGATATCTTCCCATGTAGTCTCACCAGTATAGACTAGAATAAAACGATATCTTCTCCTGTGGTATCGCCAATATAGAGTAGAAGGAAACGATATCTTCCCATGTATTCTCACCAGTATAACGTAGAAAGACACAATATCTTTCCCTGTAATCTCGCCAGTATAGAGTAGAATTTAAAGATATCTTCCCCTGTAATCTCGCCAATATAGAGTAGAAGGAAACGATATCTTCCTCTGTAGTCTCGCCAGCAGTCACTTATGGCGAAGTCCCTAGAATTTTGACTGAAATTTCCTTGCAAATACTTTTTTCGGGTTAACCATGGCAGCCGTGTGCACATGGGTCCCTCGCTGCACAGGTAGATAACTCCATCTTCTTAAAGCAGGTACTCATATTTTCCTGTAGATGAGCAATGGACGTTTCAAGCCGGGCATCGCTGCTGAGACCAGGAGTGGTTGCCGTAGAGAGAAATCACAAATAAAAATCCCACCTTGTGCAGTCAAGATTTGAACTCACAACCTCTCTGTCTCGAGACCTGTGTCTTGCCTCGAGACAAACCAATTCTTCTTTGAGTGCAGTGATAATGATTATAACATGATACAACATAATATAGCATAATATAACATAAAAACATTTCTCCAACACTCCGGCATGATAAGACAACAGCTAAGAATGAAAATAATTCGTTAACATCTCCTTTTGTAGACATTACCTCAGTGCAAAATAAAGACAAGTGGAACAATATTAAAACAGGTAAATGAATTTAAATATTTGGGAACTTTGTTAACCTCAGACGGAAGATGTACAAATGAGGTGAGATGCAGAATACCTCAGGCAAAAACAGCTTTCCAAAAAATGAGGAAGATACTATGCAATCCATTTTTGATAATAGAAACAAGAAAAAAGAGTTCTTAAATGTTACGTAGAGCCAGTCTTAACATATGGATGCGAATCATGGACAATAGGACAACAGACAAGAAAATCACTAGAGTCTGTAGAAATGTTGTTTTACAGAAGAATGTTGAGAATACCATGGACAGCTAAGAAGAGTAATGAAGATGTTCGGAGAGAGGTCAAAGCAAAAAGAGAGCTAATTTCCAATATTAGGAAGAAACAATAATTATTTTTTGGCCATGTAATGTTAAGAGAACAACTGGAAAAATTGAGGGACGAAGAGATAGAGGGAAGCAAAGAGAAAAAATAACAGAATGTTTAAGTGAATGGCTTGGCAGAAGGTCAACAACAGAAATGATAAATAGCTGCCAATATTGAAAGTTGTGGAGAGACATGATCACCTACGCCAGCAGGCTCGGTACTTGATGATGATGATCTCCTTTTGTCCGAGCCATAAATACTCCTATAGGAACCAAAGGGGGCCAGCATGATAAGGGTTTGTGAGGGACAGCTAGAGTTTGTACCAAACAACTTCAGCTGAAGGTCTTTAAGATCTTTGCGAGAAGTAAATTTACGTTATTTCCCTCTGTTGCCTTCTTGCTCCGAGAGAAAATGAAGTGTTCAAGCCGATGCTCTGCTTTTCTTTTCCTCTTCTTGTTATTTCCTTTCTCATTTGCCTTTCTGTGATTGTTTGGTCTCGAGGTAAGACGCCGGACTCGAGAAAGAGAGGGTGTGGGTTCAAATCCCAGCTGCACCAGTTGTCACCCCTGGTCTCAGCAGCGAGGCCCGGCTTGAAATGTCAATTACTCATCGACGGAAAAATATGAGTACCTCCGAAGACGGATTATCTGCCTGTGTGGCGAGGGACCCCTGTGCACACGGTTGCCAGGAAAAATGGATTAACACGCAAAATTCAGTTCCTAGTCTCTAGGGACTCTAGGCTCTAGTCTCTAGAAAAAAAATTGCCTTCCAGCGTTGAGGGGAATATAATTTGCAGTCTTTTGATCTTCTGTTCGCCTCTACTGTTGTTATGTTTCCTATTGTTTCTAACATTCCATCAACTCATCTTTTTTGTGTGGTCGAACCTAGGGTCTGGTGTTCTCGCAACGTTTATTGAAGGATCGCTGTGTTGCGTTTTAATCTTTCTGCCTTATCACATGGCCAAACTATTTTATCTGTTGTTTCTTTATATATTCTACAGTGGGGGCTATCCTTAGCTTTTTTCTCAGTTCTCCATTACTGATTTTATCTCTCAGGCTGCTTCATGTCATTCGTCTGACACATTTAATTTCGGTAGAGGTTATTTTTCTTGTTGTTCTAGCATCTAGGGTCTAGGACTGGCACTGGTAGCACAACGCTGGGATGAGGATCTGAAGAATGACTGCAGTGATTTACATAGATGGTGCTCATCTTGATATTTACATCCGTCATCTTCTAAGTCTACATTTGTCCCTTTCTGTTTCTTTTGAGTTAAAATGTTCTCTTGATGATGTTTACTGGAGGAGATCGCTCCATTCTATTATATATGTTGTTTCTCCAACTTCATATCCTTATATACCCATTTGTTTTTCTTTTCTTGTTATTCAGTATTCTTCTTTGGCATTATATTTTTGATGTACCATTTTACTTGCTTCTTTAACTGTTAATATGCACGCTTGACATTGATACCAGTGTATGAAGGAACACTGTGTTTAATATATATTTTTATTTTATAATATATATTAATTATAAATATATACACAGGGAGCTGCGATAGGTTAATGGTTAGTAAACTTGGACCACACAAGACTACAAGGTCGAGTTCGATCCAGGCCGACGGCTTCCGGGTTCACCCAGCCTTAAATGAGTACCACATTTTTTTTCCCAAGAAAGTAAAACGGCACGGGCGTAGTCCCGACATCATTACCTAAAAATATCATGAACTGAAGGTCTGTAAAAATTATAGTCACTGACACCATATTCCCTATACGCCAATTAGCGTGACATGACACTTTACTTTAGTTATTGTATGTATGTGTATATATATATATATATATATATATATATATATATATATATATATATATAGAGAGAGAGAGAGAGAGAGAGAGAGAGAGAGAGCTAGACATATGTGTATGTATATTTTATAATAGAGAGTAAATTTTTTTAATCCAAAGTATAGATGAAGCGTATTAAAAACATCAGGTGGGGTGTCCGGTTAGCGCAATCGATAGGCGGTTGGCTTACCACGGCAACAGCCGGGGTTCGTACCCTGGCGAGGACACCTGGGTTTTACTAATTCCCTAAAAATTAGTACCTCTGAAGTCGGAGTAAATCTGCCTGCATGGCGAGGGGCATCCTGTAATGGGATAAAACAGACTTTACACGCAAAATTCAGTCCCACAAAATTGAGAGGGTGGGACTTCGTCAGAGGTCAAAGCTGACGAAAGCGAACGAACGAACGAAAAACATCAGGTGAAAAGGAAAACTGTCATCAATTATTTTGAAATTATCTATTTATATATATATTATATATTTTATATTATAAAAATGTTATGTCTTCTCAACATTCATATATGGTGCAGAAACATGCACATTAGACAAGAAAACAGAACAGAGAATTGAAGCCTTTGAAATATGGATATAAAGAAGAATAGGTAGAATTGGATGGAAGGAAAAGAAAACGAACGATGAAGTCTGAAAACAACTAAAAATGAAAAGAGAACTACTAAACACAATTCAAACAAGACAAATGCGATTTTTGGGCCATGTTAAAAGACACAACAGCCTACTAAAAGTAATCCTGGAGGGGAAATACAAGGTAAAAGAGGCAGAGGCAGACCAAGACTAACATGGACGAGTAACATCAAAAGATGTACAAACCAGCCCATGACAACCTGCCCCATCAAAGCACCTGCACTCGTTGATGATGAGGATGAGGATGAAGATGATGATGATGATGATGAAGATGATGATGATGATTTAATGTCGAAAACGAGAATTTCATATCTGGTAAAGAACCAAAACAGCATAAGAAATGACATGACGAGAACTTATCAGCATATTGGATAGACAGAACTCTTTAGAAAGGTGTGCAGAGATATCGTAGCTAACATCAATCGATATGATATTGCTTGATAACTACAGATACATGTATGTGTATGTGATGGTGTCAGCATCATGACAGTCCTCACTACATTCCAATCGATATGTTGGAACATATGTTCATTGTCTGGATCAATGTGAGTTCTCAAACAAAAGTTCTGGCTTCCCGTGATCTCAAACAAAAGTTCTGGCTTCCCGTGAGTTCTCAAACAAAATTTCGCCAATTTTTGGTAGAGAACGTTGACCCACCTCGTCACAACGCAGAAGTAGCTACTCTTTCGGCACGTCAGATGCAACTTTATACATATCCCAGTAAAGGTATTCCTTTATAGTCTTGGCTTATGTTTTTGTTATACAGCCTAAATGTAAAAATGTGAAATAAATTATATTATTTATCTCTCTCTCTCTCTCTCTCTCTCTATATATATATATATATATATATATATATATATATATATATATATATATAAAGGTAGAGTTCGATTCCAACCGACGGCTTCCGGGTTCACCCAGCCTTAAATGGGTACCGGATTTTTTTTCTGGGAAAATAAATCAGTACGGGCGTAATACTGACCACATTACCCCAAAAATCACGTGCCGAGGGTCTGTAAAATTTATGGTCACTAACACCATATTCCCTATACGCCACTTGGCGTGATGGGGGTACTTTACTTTTACTTTTATATATAGAACTTTTTTCTAATTTCTCTGGTGCCTCGTCAGTCCTTAGAAAGACGTTAAATTGACTCATACCTCATGCTGAGACGTATGTATTTTTCGACTCATGACACCCAACTTTGATATGATATTTTTTTTGGGACAGGATTGCGTTTCCTCTTTGACATCTACTCACTTGGCCAGACTAGGATGTGGAGTATGATCTTAGAAATAAGTTGTAATTGACAAAACGTGAACGCAAGCAGTCAGCTATGTGTTGCCGATTATTTTCAACTCAGGTACTGTGTAGGGAAAATCTTGGACCTTTATATATATAGTCTCTCTATCTGAGCCTGTTCCGCTAAGTTCCTCAGTCTCCCTCCACTGAAGATACCATATACTCTCTTCAATCTACGATCCCTCCTCCCAAAGCCCTGTGCCACGGCTCGTGTTCCTATCTTCCTGTCAACAGCCAGTCGAGTAATTACTTTAACAAATAGTAGTCCTAGACCCAATTCCCCAATGCAACACGAGTTCAGTGTTATCGATAGTGCGTCCCCTAGCATCTATCAATGCCAACACCAGGTTTGGAGCCACTAATTACCACAGGAAGGGCAGGAACCAAGAGGCACCGAGCAGCCTTCTGGTGTGTGTAACACTCAGCGACAAGAAATACCACCCCCCACACACACACACATACACGCACACAAACACATGAAAACGCCGAATCCTAAAATGACATGTTTAAAAATTGAAAAGGAGATAAAATGAGCCAAATACGACATGTTCTACACAGGAGTCTCATTGAATGCTTGACGAGAAAAACACTTAGTTACAAATATAATGTAGCATAATACTCGTGACGAGAAAAACACTTAGTTACAAATATAATGTAGCATAATACTCGTGACGAGAAAAACACTTAGTTACAAATATAATGTAGCATAATACTCGTGACGAGAAAAACACTTAGTTACAAATATAATGTAGCATAATACTCGTGACGAGAAAAACACTTAGTTACAAATATAATGTAGCATAATACTCGTGACGAGAAAAACACGTAGTTACAAATATAATGTAGCATAATACTCGTGACGAGAAAAACACTTAGTTACAAATATAATGTAGCATAATACTCGTGACGAGAAAAACACTTAGTTACAAATATAATGTAGCATAATACTCGTGACGAGAAAAACACTTAGTTACAAATATAATGTAGCATAATACTCGTGACGAGAAAAACACTTAGTTACAAATATAATGTAGCATAATACTCGTGACGAGAAAAACACTTAGTTACAAATATAATGTAGCATAATACTCGTGACGAGAAAAACACTTAGTTACAAATATAATGTAGCATAATACTCGTGACGAGAAAAACACTTAGTTACAAATATAATGTAGCATAATACTCGTGACGAGAAAAACACTTAGTTACAAATATAATGTAGCATAATACTCGTGACGAGAAAAACACTTAGTTACAAATATAATGTAGCATAATACTCGTGACGAGAAAAACACGTAGTTACAAATATAATGTAGCATAATACTCGTGAAAAATAACTGATTATTTTTTTGAAGAATTTTTTTTTAATACAGAAAGAATTAAATAATCTGAAGTTAATTATTAATATATTAATATATTAATATACACTCTGTGTGTTTGTGTGTGTGGGGGGGGGGGGATATATAAATTAAAAAGATTTGATTGTGTAAATAATGTTGAGACATTGTGTTCATTGATCTTCAATATCATCATCGTAGTCATCATCATCATTATCAAGAACTAAATAGTATGAGACCATGTCTCTTCACAACCTTCTCTCGGTACTGTTGTTTATCACAGCTCTTGTTAACATCCTCCAAAACCAACTCTTTTTTGTATCTTTTATCTCTGTTTCCCAACCTGCCTCTTCTATTATATATTTTTTCCTGTAGTCACGCTCATGAATTATGATGCTTGAGGCAACACTAGATACGAGTCTCCGAACACTTTTGGATAGGCGGGTGAGCACATATGGGTTAAAAAAAAAAAAAAGCTTGCTAAAGACGCTAATTCAAGTCTCGCACTTTCACCTTTTTACCTTTCTTGCTGTCCACTATGTCATAACTGTTCTGTCTTAGAGATGACTATTGTACCATTTGATGTTGATGTGGTAATAAACCTCCATTCTGCTATCTCCTCTTTTAGAACGTCATTGTTGATGCCTTAATTGCCCATTGCATTCTCAACACTTTTCTAGAAAAGCTAATTATTTCTTTTTACTCTTCCACTGTCTTTTTATTAAACAGACCATTTAATTTTTTTAATGTACTTTATAATTTAGTCTCTTTTTCTATCTCTCTCTATCTCTCTCTATCTCTCTCTATCTCTCTCTCTATCTCTCTATCTCTCTCCACTTTCTCTTTTTTTCCCTTCGGGTTTCGAGGGAGATACAAAATTCTAGTTCTTGCTCTTCTGACCACTTCAAGCATTGTCAATTGATGTTGTTGCAGCGTTTCTATGATGCTGTTGCAGTATTACTATAATGATGTTGCAGCGTTTCTATGATGCTGTTGCAGTATTACTATAATGATGTTGCAGCGTTTCTATGATGTTGTTGCAGCGTTTCTATGATGCTGTTGCAGCATTACTATAATGATTTTTGCAGCATTACTATAATGTTGTTGCAGCATTACTATAATGTTGTTGCAGCATTACTATAATGTTGTTGCAGCATTACTATAATGTTGTTGCAGCGTTTCTATGTTGTTGTTGCAGCATTACTATAATTTTGTTGCAGCGTTTCTATGATGTTGTTGTAATATTACTATAATGTTGCTGCAGCGTTTCTATGATGTTGTTGTAATATTACTATAATGTTATTGCAGCGTTTCCATGATGTTATTGTAGCGTTTCCATGATGTTGTAGCGTTTACATGATATTGCCAGTCAACAGGTCTACAACATGCTCTTCTTTCATCTCCTCTTGTAATGTTCTGTAGGCTGAAGAATCTCTTGGCATTCTTTCCAAATGAGCCAATCATTTCATTTGTTGTCTCCGTAAATCGTTTAGAACTGCTTCATGCTAAATCTCTCACTTATGACACCATTTCTAATTCTGTTTCTTCTGGTCACCTCCATACGCCTTTCTCAAACATCTCAATCGTGTAGTAACTTTATTTCTACACTTCCATATGTACCTGTTCGAGTATCCTAGCAGATCCCAAGTTCTGGTATTTTGTCCTTTTGGGGACTTCACTCATTGTCAATTGATGTTGCAGTGCTTCTTTGATGGTGCATGTCCATCTTACTCTGAGTTTGTCTCTTGCTCTTCTCCCTCCTCCTCTTTTATTATATGCTTGTTGAGGTAAGTATTCGCAGGACAATCTTTCTAGATAGGCAAACTAGTTTATTTGTTGTTTCTGTATGTAGATTGACTCAAGATGTACTCTTTCCTTATGGTGGCTAGCTGCCTTTTATGTTTATTCGTGAGCGACCTTGTTTGGCGCTGATAAGACACGGTATAAATGAATATATTATGTGTAAGATGTTTCTTTGTGACGTTAAGTCCTAGCTTGTGTTGAAGTAAGAACTCTACCTTGTACTATATGTACAGGCATATAGCTTGTGTTGAAGTAAGAACTCTACCTTGTACTATATGTACAGGCATATAGCTTGTGTTGAAGTAAGAACTCTACCTTGTACTATATGTACAGGCATATAGCTTGTGTTGAAGTAAGAACTCTACCTTGTACTATATGTACAGGCATATAGCTTGTGAATGAAATTGTTCCATCAACACTTGATTTTCAAACCGGTAAGAAATAACGTTTTAATATCATCATCATCAAGTACCGGGCCTACTGGCGTAGGTGATCAAGTCTCTCCACAATTTTCGATCTCGGCAGCTATTTATCATTTCTGTTGTTGACCTTCTGCCAAGCCATTCTCTTAAGCTGTCTGTTATTTTTTCTCTCCGCTTCCCTCTGTCTCTTCGTTCCTCAATTTTTCCAGTTGTTACAGTATATTCTAGTTGTTCTCTTCTCATTACATGGCCAAAAAATGATGATTGTCTCTTCCTAATAATGCAAATTAGCTTTCTTTTTGCTTTGACCTCTCTCAGAACATCTTCATTACTCTTCTTAGCTGTCCATGGTACTCTCAACATTCTTCTGTAAAACCACATTTCTACAGGCTCCAGTGATGTTCTTGTCTGTTGTCCTATTGTCCATGATTCGCATCCATATGTTAAGACTGGCTCTACATAACATTTAAGAACTCTTTTTCTTGTTTCTATTGTCAAAAATGGATTGCATAGTATCTTCCTCATTTTTTGGAAAGCTGCTTTTGCCTGAGCCATTCTGCATCTTACCTCTTTTGTACATCTTCCGTCTGAGGTTAACAAAGTTCCCAAATATTTAAATACTTGTCTTTATTTTGCACTGAGGTGATGTCTTTTTCTTTGTTGTTACCATTACCTCTGTCTTTTTGCTGTTAAGGCTGAGCCTGTTTTTTTGCTTTCCTTCACTATAATGTCCAACATTTCTTGTAACTCACTTTCACTCTTAGTTTTAATATAGTAAAACATGTTTGTTCATTATGAAACCTTAAAAAAAAAACAATTATTTCATGTGTGAATTTCTTTCGTTAATAGCTAAAATATAAAGAGCCGTGATAGCTCAGTGGTTAGTGAACTGGACTACAAAGGACAAGGGGTAGGGTTCGATCCCAACCGACGGCTTCCGGGTTCACCCAGCCTTATATGGGTACAGGTTTTTTCTGGGAAAGTAAAGCGGCACGGGCGTAATACCGACCACATTACTCCAAAAATCATGTGCTGAAGGTCTGTAAAATGTATGGTCACTAACACCATATTCCCTATACGCCACTTGGTGTGACGGGGCTCTTTACATTTTTTACTTCGTTTTTTTGAAGCTTGTGTTGATGATCCTATTTCCACTGTCAATCTCAATGCTTCTCGATGTCTAGCCATGAAGCCTCACTCCAAGGTAGTGTTTGTAGTTTGTCCATGATGTCTTGAACCCATCAACATTTGCTCAACCCTCTTCAATATTGTCCCAGTATCTATACATTTCAATATTTTTATCTCAATATTGTTGTGTTGTTCGTTTCGTCCTAACTGACGCTAAAGAAATAATCTGAGGTCGTTTCTCGTAAATTTATATTTAGCTCTCTTAAGAAGCTTGCAAGGTGTTAAGTACAGTTGTATGCTGTCACCAGATTTATTTAATATCTATAAAAGTAAGTAAAGTAAAGTACCCCCGTCACGCCAAGTGGCGTATAGGGAAATATGTTGTTAGTGACTATATTTTACAGACCTTCAGCACATGATTTTTGGGGTAATGTGGTCGGTATTACGCCCGTGCTGCTTTACTTTCCCTGAAAAAATCCGGTACCCATTTAAGGCTGGGTGAACCTAATTTTTAGGGAATTAGTAAAACCCAGGTGTCCTCGCCAGGGTACGAACCCCGGCTGTTGCCGTGGTAAGCCAACCGCCTATCGATTGCGCTAACCGGACACCCATTTAATATCTATAGTGACATTATTTTAAGATCCATAAGGAACATGCCTGGAATAACAACTGGAGGTCATAAAATAAATAACCTCAGATATGATAATGATACTGTCATAATCGCTAAAAGTTCAAAGGTGTTACAAGAAATGTTAGACATTATAGTGAAGGAAAACAAAACTAAAGGACTCAATCTCAATAGCAAAAAGACAGAACTAAAGGTAGCAGAAAATGAAAAAAAAATCATCGCAATGCACAATAAAAACAAGTGAAACTATATTAAAAGAGGTAAATTAATGTAAAGATATGGGAACAATGTTAACCTCAGGTGATAATACAAAGAGACAATATAAAAAAGAAAAAGAGTTCTTAAATGTTATGTAGTACCAGTCTCTTTATTATATATGGATACGATTAATGGACAATAAGACAACTGACAAGAAAATAACTGGAGGTTGTAGAAATGGAGTTTTACAGAAGAACATTTAGAATACCATGGATAGTTAAGAAGAGTAATGAAAATGTTCTGAAAGAGGCCAAAAAGAGAGTTGATTACCAATATTAGGAAGAAACAATCGTCATTTTTTGGCCATGCAATGAGAAAGACGCATCTGGAATATATTGTGACAACTAGGAAAGTTGGGAGACGAAGAAATAGTGGAAACAAAGAGAAAAGATACCAGACAGCTTAAGAGAATGGTTTGGTAGAAGGTTAACCACAAACATGATAGATAACTGACGAGATCGAAAATTGTGGAGAGACATGATCACCTACGCCCACAGGCATGGCACTTGATGATGATGGAGATGCTTTAGTTCTCCTTTTCTCCAATGATATTCGACGTATTCTTCCGTAGTATCTCAATTCAAATGCTGATATTTTCGTTGTGATTGCTTGTTTTTTTTTAGACAGAACATATTCTCCAAAAATGTAAAAATATGATTAAGTTAAAGGTGGATTACATTCTATTACGTAATCTAAATTCGATAATATTTACAGCTTTTCTGATTATTCGCTACTCTGTCCTTAAAATTATTGTTAAATAGGCGTAGCTGTGTTGTGGCGTAACTTACAGCAGTCTGTTATATGTAGTGCTTTTCGACCGGAAACATCCTTCATCAGTGTAGTATTGGTAGCGCACTGGCTAGGCGATAAGTCAATCTGGGTTCGATCAAAGCTTGAGTCTATCCAGTCACCCAACTACAAAATATGTGCACATGAATCAGTGAATTGGTTAAACTTAGTATTTAGTTATTTGCCGGTCATCATCATTGCACTCTGATCATCAGCCGCTGATGACCCCAGTTCTGTGTTTGTTGATAAGTCTTCTGATGTGCCTACTAAGTTTCTCGTTTCTGGTTGCTCCCATCTTAACCCCCATCTCTTTCAGGAGTGACGTGGACTCACGGTTGTCGAAGAAGTGTGCCCTTATCTACATCTCGGAGGGCATTGATGATTTGAATAATAAACTTAATAACAGAGAGGAGAGTACCAACCTACTACAACGGGGTTTAATGCATCACTCTAATACGATATTAAAATATGTGAAGGTTTTGTCACAATATAGATATCTGTGTATAGGAGAAATACCTCTGCTAGATGTACACTCTTACATACATCTGGACAGTAGTATAGACAAAGAGGGAGGAACAGAGAGTGATACCAAAATAAGGATGTCAAAAGCAAGAGGAGCATTCGCTGCACTGGAAAACATATGGAAATACAAAGAAATTAGATTACATGCCGAAATACAACTTTTGCTACAGAATATGTCCTATTCTGGAATCCCCAGCAAAAAGACAAAGAGGAAGGCCCAAAATATTCTTGGAAAAGACAGATGGAAGCAGAAATGAAGATGATGGAAAAGACATGGAATGATCTTAAAAGAATGGCAAGGAACAGAACGGCTTGGAAAGTGGTTTTTGAAACCCTATACTCCGCATGAGGCAGAAAGGCAGAAGCAAGAAGCAAAGATCTGTTTTCCTTAAATACAAATTTGCTTTTATTAATTATATTATCATGATCTTATATATATATATATTATCATGATCTTTAAGAGAACAAAGGTAATTGTGACATCGAAGAAATACATTTCCCCTGCAGCATAAAAGTGTGCTGAACAAATCTAAAACAAGTGCAGAGCCACAAATACTTGGACACAATAATAACATCAGACGGAAGATGCACCACAGAAATAAAAAGTAGAATAGCACAGGCTAAAGCATTATATAAAATGAAAATCACCTAATGCAGCAAATCTATGTCATTAGAAGTGTGTGTGTGTGAGAGAGAGAGAGAGAGAGAGAGAGAGAGAGAGAGAGTTTATCGTTGCTACATAGAGCAAGCTGTCACCATACCTTGTAGGAGTGTACACCCCACCACTTGCTCCTTGCGATTAGCTTTACCGTAGCAATGATTTTATTTGCCTATTCACCGTTGTATAGACCCATCTCTAAGCTATAGAAACCTATTATGGACAGAATATAAACGAAGACAATTAGAGGCCACATAGGATTTCTCATAAGAATGTTGAAAGTTCCCTGGACCGCTAAAACGAGACAACAGGGAACATTCTCAAAGATGCCGATATAACAAGAAAGCATTTAAAAAAAAAACATCAGAAAGAAACAAATAATATTTTTCAGACACATTATGAGATGAAGAATGTTGGAACACTTCGTTATAACTGGTAAAATACAAGGAAAATGATATTGCTAACGACAAAGCGAGAAGATAGCTCCACATAGCAAAATGTCGCGGCACGGTAAACAGTCAACAACAGAATTGATACAATGCTCTGTGGACAGACAATTGTGGAAAGACATGATCGCATACGCCAACTCGTATAGCACACGACGATAAACATAATGTTTCAAAATCCCCATCACGATAACACATCATGTCACACAGACCCATCATATGTTAAAAACAGTCGCGCGTTTTTAGTCTGATATTTACCACCGTCGCTATGGCGCAGGAACGCAATAAATGGTGACGTGTTAGAAATCTGCTGCAGCTATAAACTGCCAAAAAGGTCGTTAATTTTTGGCCTGTAATAAAGTACTCTACACATCGACAAGTACAGGCGTCAGTCGCGACCAGGTACCTCAACATGAAATGCCTTTAAACACTGCGCTTGAGAATTACTTTATAATGTTTCTCCCTCAAACAAAACACTCGGCGTAAAATACACCCTCGAAAACTGTATCAACAAACAAAAAACTCTAAAATCTTCTGTCGGTTTATCTATACGAGAAGTTTTGTAATTCCCTTCTCCTTACACCTTTATCCTTTCTCTAAGAAAAGAATCTTGTATCTTTATCAAACAATAAAGATACTCGTGGCCGACTTACACTAACTCACTTGAATTCTTGTAACATTTAAATCTAACAGCCAAGACCAGAAAGAGGGAAAATGAGGGCTGTCGAGTTAGCTAAAAGGAAGTAAGAGCAATTTTTTTTTCCTAGGACCAGAAACTCGACACAACTCTTCAAAAGAGCAAAAGAGGCACTTCGTGACAACGAGGGAAAATTTATTAATATATGTATATAGTAATGAGGACCCTGGCAGAGATACCGCCAACTTTGAACAGAGAGCGTTCCTCCAATTTGGAGCTTGTTACTGCTGATAAATCAGAGGGGCGCGGACTGAAGTCCTCTTGGGACTTGGGAAGTGCAGTAGGTAAGGAATGGAGATTTATGACGGGAATAATTAGATGTGAAGACTTATCTTGAGTTTGTGTTCTGCGAAAGGAGAGGAGAGGGTGGAAGGGAGGTGAGAGGGATAGAAGGTGACGGGATCTTATGCTCGTAAAGTTAGGGGGAGAGGAAGGAGGTCGCAGGGTGGAATGTTGGAGAAGATACTGGCAGTGTGTTTTAAAGGGAGGTTAAGAAAAGCACAATCAGAAGTAGAGAAAACGAAACGAAAGAGAGCGAGAGAGAGAGAAAGAGAGAGAGAAAAAAAGAAAGAAAGAGATAGAGAGAAAGAAAGAGGGGGGAATTTAGTGAAAAAGTCAGCATATAAGAAGAGAGATATATATATAATGAGAGAGTTAAAGAAAGATAGAAGAATTTTAAACCGAATTAAATATAAAGGTAAAGGAGAGAAAGAATAATAAAGAGTGATTAAGAAAAGAATAAAAAAGACATTAGCCCAAAGAAAGATTCAGACGCAGAGAAAGTGACAGAATGAATGGAAGGGCATTGGGGGATACAGGGGCAGAGATGGAGGCAGAGAGAAATAGGGAGACAGAGAGAGCAAATACTGTCAGAAAAACAGATGCAGATGCACATATACAATCGATAAAGCGAGAGCGAGAGAGAGAGAGAGAGAGAGAGAGAGAGAGAGGTTTTGAAACCGAGAATGAATAGTGAGAACTAAAGGAGAGAGATATAGATAAAGATAGAGAGCAAGTGATCTAGAGAGAGAGAAGGGGGAGGTTTCAGTGATAATGTGAGAGACTGAGGTGGCAGATATAAAGTGTAACACAGAGATTTTTTTAATGAGAGGAGTCAGTCACAAAGACAGGACAAACAAACAAGTTAAAGAAAGAGTGAGAGATAGAGGAGGAGAACTTAACACTGAAGAGATACTGCAAGAGAAGTAGAAAAAAGGTCAGTAAGCAGAGAGGAAATGACCTGGCAAACAAAGAGCGTTTGAGAGTCTGAAATAAGGAGAGCACGAGTTGAGAGAATTAGCGGGAAAGATAAAGCAGAGATTATCATTATTAAGTACCATGCCTGCTGGCGTAGGTGATCATGTCTCGCCATAACATCTCGATAGTTATTTATCATTTCTGTTGTTGACCTTCTGCAAAGCCATTCTCTTAAGCTGTCTGGTATCGTTTCTCTTTTCTTCCCTCTATCTCTTCGCCCCTTCATTTACCCAGTTATCACAATATATTCCAACTGTTCCTTTCTCCCTGCATGGCCAAAAAATGGTGATTGTTTCTTCCTAATTTTGGAAATTAAATCTTTTTTTTTTTTTTTGCTTTCGCCTCTTTCATAATGCTTTCATTACTCTTCTTACTTGTCCATGGTATTCTCAACATTCTTCAGGAAAAACAAAATTTATACAGTCTCAATCTATTTTCTTGTCTGTTATCCCATAAGTCCATGATTCACAATAATATGTTAAGACTGGCTCTACATAATATTTAGGAACTCGTTTTCTTGTTTCTATTGCGAAAAATAGATTTCACAGAATCTTCCTCATTTTTGTGAAAACTATTTTTGCTTGAACAATTCTGCATCTCAACTCTGTTGTACATTTACCACCTGAGGTTAACATTGTTCCCAGATATTTAAATTCATTTATCTGTTTTAATATTGTTAAAAATGTCTTTATTGTGCATTGCGGTGATGCCTTTTTCTTTGTTGCTACTATTACTTCTGTCTTTTTGCTATTAAGGTTGAGTCCTCTATTTTTCCTTTCCTACACTATACGTAGAGATGCAACATTTAAAAACGAGACAAGTCGTGATAGAAAGAGCGTGAATGAAGAAGCATATCAGCAACATCGCGTGCCATACAGCTTGGGGCAGGCGATCATGTCCTTCCACAATTCTCTGCCCACAATCAGTCATATCACTTCTGAATCATGCCTAAATATTATCTTCTCTCTTTGTCTTCCGTGATCTCTTTTTTCCTTGTGTTTTGCCAGTTGTAATTAAGTATTCTAAATTTCTTCTTCTTCTTTTTTTTTTTAATGTTGTTTTTTACGAGTTCTCTTTTTGCTTGTATCTTTGAGAATGTTCTCATTGGTCTTTTTAACTGTTCAGGCAACTTTCAACATTCTTCTAGTAAATCTCATTGAATCATTTCAGGGGAAAGGGTATGTTTACATCACTGGGAAAAAAATCAAAAATAATCAACAACAGAAAAAAAAAAACAATGAACAACAGATTCTCCGAAACAGGATCGAACCCGTACTCCTCGGCACAACGCCATGCCAAGAGAAAACAAACACTAGAGCACACGGCCAACTAGGCTATATATATATATATAAATAGCTATCTTTAGCGATGGCTTTCACGTAAATGTACTTATAACAATAGCATATGGTTGCGTACATAACTCGAGAACAAATTGTGGCAAATCCCATCTCTGAGACCTCTAATCATCCTTTAATTTCTTTGTTTACTGTCGCTAACGAAGCATATCTAACATAAATATATATATATATATATATATATATATAGTCATAGATGAATAGTGAATAACAGTCATTGTTATGTGAATAAAACAGCAGAGTTGCATAGTTTTTTGCGACATAATGTCATATTTTTGTTATATCTTTCCAGGTGAACTATGACGCCGAGCTGAGAGTAGCCAGCGACCCAGAGCTGACTGTTTGCGTCAGAATTGGCGAACAACAGAATTGATAAAGACTTTACTTTATCTCAGAGTAGTGTTCCTGCCAAATGATTAACCAATCTGGCCAAGCAGTTAGAGATCGAAGAGGGAAGGCAATTTGGTACTCGAAGTGCCGTGATGAAGTCGAATGTATTGGGTCGAAAGGGGCAAATATTATAATAAAGCTGCAAACTACAGCACAAAGCATCTGAACCTTCTACGGACAGTAAACAAAGAGGAGCAAATCGTATGGTAAACGTGGAAACAAAAAAAGAAAAATATATCCTTATTCAAAAGTTCTGCTTTAATAATTCGTCATTGTTTTCTCGTCCTGGCAGCAATTTTAAGTTTTTAGAATATATCGTACCGACACGGCTTCAGCGTTCAACCAGACTCTGAAAATGGATACCAGAAGTTTTTTTTTTTTTTTTAATTTGCATGTTGTACAGCCTAGAAAGGGAGCCGCGATAGCTCAGTGGTTAGTGAACTGCACTACAAAGGACAAGAGGTAGGGTTCGATCCCAACCGACGGCTTCCGGGTTCACCCAGCCTTTAATGGGTACCGGTTTTTTTCTGGGAAAGTAAAGTAGCACGGGCGTAATACCGACCACATTACCCCAGAAATCATGTGCTGAAGGTCTGTAAAATTTATGGTCACTAACACCATATTCCCTATACGCCACTTGGCGTGACGGGGGTACTTTACTTTTACTTACAGCCTAGAATAATACCAACAACATTACCCATACAAAGTGCCGCTGGTAATTAAAAAATAAGAGCATTGACACAATATTTCTCCTACATTTAGTGACATGGATGATGCCTTACTTAACTTAAAGTAAGGTAAAGGTCAAGTACGAGACTTGAAACGGCGTCTTAGCACGCGAATTTTCACCTATATGTGCTCGGCCGCCTATCCAGAAGTGTTCGGAGACTTCTGGATAGTGTCGCTTCAAGCATCGAAACTCACGATGCGAGACGGCATTTTTCACTTTCCCATAGAACTACCCTAGTACCAATTTCTGCCAGCGTTGGTCAACCGCGGGGGTATTCCTTTTTTTTCCAACCACGAGTACAAATCACACTGCTTCCAGGGGGGATCGAACACGGGTTGTTCGAACGTTGGTAGCCCAGCCGGGTGGTCTTTCTAACTAGGCTACCAAGGTCCTAAACTTACTTAAAACAAACTTACTTAAAACAAACTTACTAAAAACAAACTTACTTAAAACAAACTTACTAAAAACAAACTTACTTAAAACAAACTTACTTAAAACAAACTTACTAAAAACAAACTTATTAAAAACAAACTTACTTAAAACAAACTTACTAAAAACGAACTTAATTAAAACAAACTTACTTAAAATAACTTACTTAAAACAAACTTACTAAGACAAACTTACTTAAAAGAACTTACTTAAAACAAACTTACTGAAAACAAACTTACTTAAAACAAACTAACTAAAAACAAACTTACTTAAAACAAACTTACTTAAAACAACTTACTTAAAACAAACTTACTTAAAACAAACTTACTTAAAACAACTTACTTAAAACAAACTTACTAAAACAAAACTTACTTAAAACAAACTTACTTAAAACAACTTACTTAAAACAAACTTACTAAAACAAAACTTACTTAAAACAAACTTACTTAAAACAACTTACTTAAAACAAACTTACTTAAAACAAACTTACTTAAAACAACTTACTTAAAACAAACATACTAAAACAAAACTTACTTAAAACAAACTTACTTAAAACAAACTTACTTAAAACAAACTTAACGTATGTTAGTGTATTAGGCAACCACGGTAACTGCCTATAGAAAAGGATGTATTTTACTGACAGAAGATTGCACATGATCTACCCATATTAGCGAGTGAAAGGGAGAAGAAAAATCGTGAAATGAACGTTCATTTAAAAGCAACAAGTGGAGTATTGACCGGGAAATGATCTGCCAGTTATTAGAAAGATATGATTAAACAAGGATTACCAGACTGAAGGATCTTTCAGCAGCAATGAGATGACATCATTATTTCTTGATCCGATGTATTATAAGCTCTTTCGCACATTGATATTGGAATTAATAGAATGACATTTGAGAGACATGACCCGAGTATGTTAGCATCTGCCGGATCATGGCGACCAGCACCTATCTGTCTTAGGAGACGGGTTTTTGGCGAAATAATAACATTCCATGCTTCTTGGTATGTTTTTAGCTGATTGTTTTACACTATAACGTAGTGTATGGCCCTTTTCGTCTTGTCAGACGGTCTAGAAGAGGCTATTGTGTATTTTGTTGAGGTTTTGTTTTGTTGAACAGCTTCTCTCGTGGCTAATTCTACCAATGTTTGACAAACACACGCGGTCACAGAATGAACAAGTCAGGCCCACTGGTCCACAGGTTTTTCAATCCTTTTTCATGAGTCTTTTCTCTTCTAAGTAGAAATTGTCATTCTCTTCGTCTGATGCAGCTAACGTTGGTGCATAGGCACTAATGATGTTTATTAATCCACTCTTTGTATGCAGCTGGAGTATCATTGAGCGTTCGGACACTCCTTTTAGCTTGCTTATGGAGTTTATATGTTTGTTATGTACAGCGAAGCCTACTCCATGTAGACGTGGCTTTTCGACACTTAGACCCCGCCAGAAAAAAAGTATAATTTTCTTCCTTTACAGAGCCACAGTCTGAGAGTCTTGTTTCTTGTAGGGCAGCAATATCGACATGTAGCCTATTTAGTTCTTTATCTATGAGGGCTGTTGTTCTAATTTGGCCTTCTTTCAGTGTGTTTGCATTAGCAAGTCCAGGGCACAAAGCCTTTTACGTTCCATGTGCCAAGTTTAAACATTGGTTCTTCTTCATCCTTTCACTTTGCTTACTCTGCCTGGGCACATAATAGTGCTTTACCCAGTCGCACTATCCCCCTCTCGACTTCGTATCATGGATTTCCGAAGGAGGGACGAAGTCCATACGTTCGGAATAATATAAAGTAGTACCCACTGTCTATTTATCTTTTGACCAGACTTTGCGTAAAATCTGGCTGCCGGCTTTTACCACCATTTTATAGATCTATGTTGAGTTTTCTGGCTTTGATGTTTTCAATTTGTTTGATGCACCTGATGAAGGCTTTTACCGAAACGTTGTAGTTTATCTTGTACTTCTATTAGTTTAGCAGCTCATTAAAATTTATATTTATCTTATATGTTCTCTACAGCTGTACTCGTGGCCCGACGTAGTATTTAATATTATATATATAAGCTTCCTTGTTGGAATTTTTTATCAGTGAAAGAAACTGCGAAAATGTGGCTGCATATCGTAGCACAAGGAGAGTAAAAATAAAAAATGGCACAACAACTTTCGAGACAGTGCTGATATCAAATTCAGATGACAAAAGGCGCAAGTGAAAAGAGACAAGGCCAGGTACGGCAAATACACCTTGTTCGTTCTGTGGAAGGATCTGTCTACCCAAGATTGGCAAATTTAGCCACGAGAGAAGATGTTCAGTAAAGCAGCACCCAGTATGGCCAAAGACCATATATATACTTGACCAGGCCATTTAATTTGTTTGTATGTTTCCCATTTTTTTGTTTTTGTTTTTGTTTTTTTGTTTTTGAGACTAGGAGACCCAAAGTTGATGGCATGCGCCATGTCAATACAAGACAACGGATCTACACCAAATTAACATCCTTCTAAAGGCGGATGGTGAGGAAAGGCAGTCTAAAGTGAACGGTGAATGAAAGAAAGAAAGAAAGAAAGAAAAAGAGAGAAAGAAAGAAAGAAAGAAAGAAAGAAGGAAAGAAAGAAACAAAAGAAAGAGAGAAAGAAAGAAAGAAAGACAGAAAGAAAGAAAGAAAGACAGAAAGAAAGAAAGAAAGAAAGAAAGAGAGAGAGAAAGAAAGAAAGAAAGAAAGACAGACAGAAAGAAAGAAACAGAAAGAAAGAAAGACAGAAAGAAAGAAAGAAAGAAAGAAAGAAAGAAAGAAAGAAAGAAAGAAAGAAAGAAAGAAAGAAAGAAAGAAAGAAAGAAAGAACGTGTTTTTTAAATTTATTTATTCAACTGCGGGTGTGATCCAAAACTGTCTTTTATGTCTTCTTTTTCTAGTTGTTTTTTTCAGCGAAAATAACTCTTATCTTAGACCTTACTCTAATCAGGTGATATTTACTTTATCGGGTGTTCATAGAATCTAGTGTACATGATTGACATCCATAGCACCACATGTTGTGTTCTTGGAAACAGACAGATCAATTTGGCCAAGCGGGTAGAGATCGATCAGGGAAGGCAATCCAGTACTGAAAAATGTTGTGCTGAAGGCGGATGCATGTCGCTGAATAGCGCAAATATCACAGTTATACTGCAAAACAAAACACAACGCATCAACACAAACTTACTGCCGCCAATAATACTGGACGACAAGAAGAATTATAGTCGGGTAAAGGGTGAAAAAAGAAAAGAATTTCTCCTCTTGACGCTAAAAGGCGAAAAGTGGAAGGAAAGATATATAAGCGAAAGGAAGATACAAAAGTGAAAGAAAATATATAAAAGTGGAAGGAAAGATATATAAGCGAAAGGAAGATACAAAAGTGAAAGAAAATATATAAAAGTGGAAGGAAAGATATATAAGCGAAAGGAAGATACAAAAGTGAAAGGAAGATACAAAAGTGAAAGAAAATATATAAAAGTGGAAGGAAAGGTATACAATAAAATGAAAGATATAAAAGTTGAAAAGGGTAGAAATAACAGTGAAATGAAAAATAATAAAAGTGGAATGAAAGATATAAACGTTGAATGAAAGATACAAAAGTGGAATTAAAAATATAAAAGTTGAAGGAAAGATATAAAATTGGAATGAAAGATACAAAGTGGAAGGAAAGATATAAAAGTGGAATAAAAGATTTAACAGTTGAATGAATAATATAAAAGTGGAAAGAAAGATATAAAAGTGGAATAAAAGATATAAAAGTGGAACGAAAGATATAAAATTGGAATGAAAGATACAAAAGTGGAAGGAAAGATATAAAAGTGGAATACAAGATTTAACAGTTGAATGAATGATATAAAAGTGGAAAGAAATATATAAAAGTGGAATAAAAAATATAAAAGTGGAAGGAAAGATATAAAAATAATACAAGAAACCTCCTTGCCAGACGCAGCGTAAAGTTTTTCAATAACAAAATTTACAAATATTTTGTGCTCACAAATTTATATATGGTATATTTCTATTTTCTGATTTGCTTTTCCTCACCATTTATGCTACCTTTTGTTCTCTCTAATTCCTGTCGCCATTTCGTCGTTGTTCTCATTTTTCTGCTTTTTCGCCTGTTTGGTACACATCTTACTGTGGTGTTACCTACCTACCTACCTATCCACCTACTTGCACAATAAAATGGTTTGACAAGGCTTGTTGATCTTTTAACATGCCCTTACCGTTTTAATTTCCGCTCTTTTACTGTAGACTGTAGGTCTTGAATTGGTCACGCGTGACCTTGGCCCTCGCACTACCTCATTGGTGATATGAACTGTATAAATAACACGCTCGATCTTTCTGTACTGTATCGTCTCCAGAACTTGTATTCTTCTTTTCAGATCCCTCATATATTCATTAAATGGTTATCACCTGTTCCACACATTTTATCAATCAATCAATCAGTCAATCAATCAATCAATCACTCGATCAATCTATCTATCTATCTATCTATCTATCTATCTATCTATCTATCTATCTATCTATCTATCTATCTATCTATCTATCTATCTATCTATCTATCTATCTATCTATCTATCTATCTATCTATCTATCTATCTATTTATCCATCTATCCATCTATCCATCTATCTATCTATCTATCTATCTATCTATCTATCTATCTATCTATCTATCTATCTATCTATCTATCTATCTATCTATCTATCTATCTATCTATCTATCTATCTATCTATCTATCTATCTATCTATCTATCTATCTATCCATCCATCCATCCATCCATCCATCCATCCATCCATCCATCCATCCATCCATCCATCCATCCATCCATCTATCTATCTATCTATCTATCTATCTATCTATCTATCTATCTATCTATCTATCTATCTATCTATCTATCTATCTATCTATCTATCTATCTATCTATCTATCTATCTATCTATCTATCTATCTATCTATCTGTCTGTCTACCTGTCTCTTTGTCTGTCTGTCTAAATATATGTCTGTTTGACTGTTTGTCTGACTGTCTATCTCACTGTCTATATACGTCTATATATCCGACTGTCTGTCTGTTTCTTTATTTATATATATCTTTTGTTTCATGTTCTTATCTAATTTTCCTCAAAGAACTAATTCCAAGACTGGCTTTGTTAGGTCTATGTTATCCATACAGACACGTACAATAATCCATCATATATATTACGTTATCATTACGTTATTCATACGAACATTATAATGCACTGAGTCAGAAATGACACAATTCAACAGATTATTTGATCATTAGCAAAGTACATACATATCATTTAGTTAAAAACCATAATTTCTTCAGAAGATAATTTGCAACACTAAACACAAGTATTTATACAAAAAAGAATCAAGTAGCAAAAAAGAGGCACCATCGACATCTTTTGGACAAGTGGAAACGTTTGAAATCAGCAGAAACGTGTACAAAATAGTGATTCGGTAGACAAGTTGGAAATTCGCAAATTAAATGGGAAATTCTTTGCAGCGAAAACTTGAGCAGTGTGTGATGTTTCATGGCTTGGGAGAGGGGACATAATCTGATAGACTTGAAAGATAACCCCTTTGTTTGTGTATGTGTTGCTTTGAAGCAGTTTTCTGTTTATGCCTGATTTTAATCTCTAGCGCAAATTGGTTCGGATGAGATACAGTTTGCTGATAATGACTGGATGGCAAATTGTTAGTTTATTGTAAGTTCGTCAGTAATGCCGCTGTGCTTCTACTCGGCTTGCTGGGACATCTAAGGCAGTTAGCAAGTCATAATGTAACGAGTTTAGTCTTTTGTGGTTCTTGATTCAATTTGAGAGGAAACATCTGTAGGGATGGAAGTTCAGGTAGAATTAATTGATGGCGGAGGCAGCTACACATTACCTTAATTGCTTACAGCAGCGGTTCTCATTTGTGGATATGGGATCCTTAGGTTTCTGCGAAATGTTGCAAGAGGTTCCCGAACTCTTCGAATGAGACCCCATTATCAGTTTTATTTCTCTTTTTCTTTTCGTATTGTCAATAAACTTGGAAAAAATTAGTTGTCTTTCTTTGCTTCAACTACTCTCAAAGAGACCCGTTATGCCTCTTGTTGACGTATAGGGGATATTATGTCTTTTTCCTTACTTTTTTTAAAAAATAGATTTTCGACACATAGCTTTTATGGTTTAGAGTGGTCTTGTTACGTCAGTGCCGCATTTCTTTCCCACAAAAACCAATACTCATTTCAGGCTGGGTGAACCCAGAAGTCGTCGATTAGAATCGAATCTGACCTTTTATCCTTGGTAGATCAGTGCTCTAACCACTGATATATCACGAGTCCCTTTCAACAACTGATAGGTCATTATAAGCTGAGACAAGAAATGCATAACGACAAACGTTCAGAGAGTCCCTTTCAACAACTGATAGGTCATTATAAGCTGAGACAAGAAATGTATAACGACAAACATTCAGAGAGTCCCTTTCAACAACTGATATGTCATTATAAGCTGAGACAAGAAATGCATAAAGACAAACGTTCAGAGAGTCGCTTTCAACAACTGATAGGTCATTATAAGCTGAGACAAGAAATGTATAACGACAAACGTTCAGAGAGTCCCTTTCAACAACTGATATGTCATTATAAGCTGAGACAAGAAATGCATAAAGACAAACGTTCAGAGAGTCGCTTTCAACAACTGATAGGTCATTACAAGCTGAGACAAGAAATGCATAAAGACAAACGTTCAGAGAGTCGCTTTCAACAACTGATAGGTCATTATAAGCTGAGACAAGAAATGCATAAAGACAAACGTTCAGAGAATCCCTTTCAACAACTGATAGGTCATTATAAGCTGAGACAAGAAATGCATAAAGACAAACGTTCAGATAATCAGACCTTCACTTCTGTGGGCAGTCTCCGGTAAGCACAAAGTGTATACCACACATTGTCAAATTATTATTCTGAGATGCTCAGATTCTGATCAACACAGACTCCCTTGTTGCCGTTCGCCCGATGACTTAAGGGCTGCACCTATTCGTCATCAACCCTTAAAAAGAACGTTAAGTGGGCATGTCTGCTTTGAGTTTTTTTTGTTTTTGTTTTGCAGTAAAACTGTGATATTTACGCTTTTCGGCCCAACACATTCAACTTCAGGACGTCAGAATCCCTTATATGCAAACTCTTCTCTTTGCTGACAGTGTTGGAAGCCAGGATCAGTTTAGAACTGAAGTCTGTGTAGTCTTCTAACTCTCCAACAGGAGAACATAGTAAACAAAAACTATATATCGTCATTGAGTGCCGTCTCCGCATCGAAGGTTGGCTACCATAGAGCATAATTCCGCTCTGTCTCTTACTTTGATGGTGCAGGTTGTCATAGGCTGACTTGTTCATATTTTCATGTTACTCGTCCACGTTAGTCTTGGTCTGCCTCTGCCTCTGCCTATTTTACCTTGTATTTTCCTTTCCAAGATTACTTTTTGTCCGCTGTTGTGTCTTTTAACATGCCCCCAAAATTCTAATTATTTTATTGAATTATTTATGTTTAGTAATTCTCTTTTAATTCTTAGTTGTTTTAAAACTTCATCGTTTGTTTTATTTTCTTTCCATCCAATTCTACCTATTCTTCAATATATCTACATTTCAAAGGCCCCACTTTTCTGTTCTGTTATTTTGTCTAATGTCCATGTTTCTTCACCATAAAGAAATGTTGAGATGATATAACATTTTGCTAATCTTAGTTTTAGCCCTGGTGGTATTTGTTTTGATGTTAGTATTTTGTTCATGGCATTAAAATTACTTTTCCCCCATTCCTATTCGTCTGTTTATTTCAGTGTTACATTTTCCATCACTGGTTATAGTATTTCCAAGTGCATGTTATTTATATATATAATTTCTATATATGCATTCATGAGACAAGACAGTTAACGATTTATTTCAAGAGTTGAAGAATCGTATAAAATCTGAATAACACTGGCCTATTCGGAGGTAAGACGACTGGCAGTAACTGCGTTGGAATCTATCAGCAACTCATAGCTGATGGCTTGCTCCCGGATCGGTGAACCATAACAATCAAGACATTACTACACCTCTTCACGGTTCTCCACTTAACGTCCTTTGTAAGAATTGATGTCGAATAGCATAGCCCATTCCTATAGAAGTAGTCATCGCGTGGTGACCTGAAAAAAAAAAACCCAGAAAGTTTCTATTCTATTCTGATCATGGAATTATTTTCACTGCGGTCTAAGCGTCCCCATATCCGCTCCACCTCCCATTCCAGCATTTGCCGAAGCGTACACAGACTGATTGTTCCTGAATGGTGTTGATCGTAAATGCATTTTGCTTTCCAAACTACGCGCACTATATCGACCAGACCCGTACCCATCCATTGACTTTGAGGGTATTTATACTATTCCATGGGAAACGTGAACGAGGCAACTTACGATAATCACGGCAGGGTGTGCCACTGAGTACGGGTTCGATCCTGCTTCGGTCCATATATTGTTCTTTGGCTTTTTTCTGTTGTTGATTATTTGTCATTTTTTTCAGAGTGCTATGAACATACCTCTTCCTCTGAATTGATTCGTCGATTCAACTGTTGACAGTTAGCTTCACCTCCCAGTTGAACCGCTAGGTAAAAGTGATTAGTGAACTGATCTAGAAAAGACAGGTAGACGTGATAGTGAAGTGATTAGTGAACTGATCTATAGAAGACAGGTAGACGTGATAGTGAAGTGCTTAGTGAACTGATCTAGAGAAGACAGGTAGACGTGATAGTGAAGTGATTAGTGAACTGATCTAGAGAAGACAGGTAGACGTGATAGTGGAAGTGATTAGTGAACTGATCTAGAGAAGACAGGTAGACGTGATAGTGGAAGTGATTAGTGAACTGATCTAGAGAAGACTGGTAGACGTGATAGTGAACTGATCTAGAGAGGACAGGTAAACGTGATAGTGAAATTGATTAGTGAACTGGTCTATAGAAGACAGGTAAACATGATAGTGGAAGCGACAAGTGAACCATCATCATCGTTATAACCACCATTATCAACATCATTATCATCATCACCATCCCAATCATAAATCATTATAATAATCATCTCCATTTACATCATCACCATCTACATCATCACCATCTACATCATCACCACTAACATCATCACTATCTACATCATCACTATCTGCATCACCACCATCTACATCATCACCACACACATCATCACCATCTACATCATCACCACCTATATCATCACCACCTACATCAACACCATCTACATCATCACTATCTACGTCATCACCACCTACATCATCACCACCTACATCATCATCACATCTACATCATCACCACCTACATGACCACTATCTACACCATCACCATCTACATCATCACCATCTACACAATGACCGCCTCAAAAAAACCACCACCTTTATCATCACCACCTACATCATCACCACCTACATCACCACCACCTACATCATCACCACCTACATAATCACCACATACATCATCATCCCCATCTACATAATCACCACCTACATCACCACCACCTACATAGTCACCATCTACATCACCACCACCTACATCATCACCACCTACATCATCACCACCTACATCACCACCACCTACATAGTCCCCACCTACATCAACACCACCTACATCACCACCACCTACATCATCACCAAATTTATTATCACCAACTACATCACTAACAACTACGTCACGACAACCTACATCACCACCACCGACATCATCACCACCTACATCATCACCACCTACATCACCACCACCTACATAGTCCCCACCTACATCAACACCACCTACATCACCACCACCTACATCATCACCAAATTTATTATCACCAACTACATCACTAACAACTACGTCACGACAACCTACATCACCACCACCTAAATCACTACCACCTACATCATCACCATCTCTATCACCACAACCAACATCACCACCACCTACATCATCACCACCTACATCACCACCACCTACATCACCATCACCTACATTATCACAATCTACATCATCACCATCTACATCAAGACCATCTAGATCATTACCATCTACATCATTACCATCTACGTCATCACCACCTACATCATCACATCTACATCAAAACCATCTACAACAACACAGCCTACATCAACTCCATCTACATCATCACCGTCTACATCAACACCATCTACATCATTACCATCTACATCATCACTACCTACATCATCACCACCTACATCATCACCACCTACATCATCACCACCTATATCATAACCACATATATCATCACCACCTATATCCTCACCACCTACATCATCACCACCTATATCATCACCATCTACGTCATCACCACCTACATCATCACCACCTACATCATCACCATCTACGTCATCACCATCTACATCATCATCACCTACGGCATCACCAACTTCATCATTACCATCTACATCAACACCAACTACATCATCACCATCTACATCATGACCACATACATCATCACCATCTACGTCATCATTATCTACATCAACACCATCTACATCATTACCATCTACATCATCACCACATACATCATCACAATCTACATCAACACCATCTACATCATCACCATATACATCATCATCACCTACATCATCACCACCTACATCATTACCATCTACATCAACACCATCTACATCATCACCATCTGCATCGTCACTACCTACATCATCGCCATCTACATCATCACCATCTACATCAACACCATCTACATCATTACCATCTACATCATCACCACCTACATCATCATCATCTACATCATCACTATCTACATCATCACCCCCTACATCATCACCATCTACGTCATCACCATCTACATTATCACCACCTACATCATCACCACCTACATCATCACCACCTATATCATAACCACTTATATCATCACCACCTATATCCTCACCACCTACATCATCACCACATATATCATCACCATCTTCGTCATCACCACCTACATCATGACCATTTACATCATAACCATTTACGTCATCACCATCTACATCATCACCTACATCATCAACACCTACAGCATTACCATCTACATCAACACCATCTACATCAACACCAACTACATCATCACCATCTACATCATCACCACCTACATCATCACCATCTACGTCATCACCATCTACATCAACACCATCTACATCATTACCAACTACATCATCACCACCTACATCATCACCATCTACATCATCACCATCTACATCATCACCATATACATCATCATCACCTACATCATCACCACCTACATCATTACCATCTACATCAACACCATCTACATCATCACCATCTACATCATCAGCACCTACATCATCACCATCTACATCATCACCATCTACATCAACACCATCTACATCATTACCATCTACATCATCACCACCTACATCATCACCATCTACATCATCACCATCTACATCATCACCCCCTACATCATCTTCATCTACGTCATCACCATCTACATTATCACCACCTACATCATCACCACCTACATCATCACCACCTATATCATAACCACTTATATCATCACCACCTATTTCCTCACCACCTACATCATCACCACCTATATCGTCACCATCTACGTCATCACCATCTACGTCATCATCACCTACATCATCACCACCTACATCATTACCATCTACATCAACACCATCTACATCAACACCAACTACATCATCACCATCTACATCATTACCACCTATATCACCACCACCTACATCTGCACCATCTACATCATCACCACCATCTACATCATCACCACCTACATCATCACCATATACTTCATGACCATATACATCATCACCACCTACATCATTACCACCTACATCATCACCACCTACATCATCACCACCTACATCATTACCATCTACATCATCACCATCTACATCATTACCATCTACATCATCACCACCTACATCATTACCACCTACATCATCACCATCTACATCATCACCATCTACATCATCACCATCTACATCATTAGCATCTACATCATCACCACCTGCATTATTACACCTACATCATTACCACCTATATCAGCACCATCTACATCATCACCACCTATATCATTACCACCTACATCATCACCACCTACATCATCACCACCTACATCATCACCATCTACATCATTACCACCTACATCAACACCATCTACATCATCACCATCTACATCATCCCCATCTTCATCACCACCACCTACATCATCACCCAGGTTGTCCCTTTTGGAACTAGACGCCCATAACAACTGCCCTGAACTTGTCTCCATCCTTTCCTTGACATGTCCATGCTGCAGACCCAATTTGTCTTTCATATCTTGCACTTCCACTCTCTCATTAACCTGAAACCATGCCCTCCATATTTACTTTCTCAAGACCAGTATGTTCTTTTACATGGCCGAAATATTTGTTTTGTTTTTATGTTCTTTATCAACCAGTTCTCTGAGATTTTAAGTTCTTGTAAAATTGCAAAATTTGTTCTCTTCTCCTTCCATAACATTGTGAGTATTTTTCTGCGACATTACCATTAGTACATTTGTCAGCAGATCTGTCGATTGTACATATCATACAACCATATGTTGTTATGTGAAAGTACAGGTTTCAAAATACATAAGGTTTGTAGCTATAACAAAGCATTGCTACTTGTTGTACAGATGTTTCAATTTATTAAAATCTGTTCCCTACTATTCACATTATGAAAGGCATCTTGATTTGGGGCTTATGGCTTTCTGACTGATTTGATTAATTATCTAGCTGTCTTATACTTGCTTGTGTTCGCCTGATGAATAACGGAATCCACCTCCTCATCATCCGCCCTTAAGAGGACCTTTAGCGGGCGTGTCTGCATTGTGTTGTGGTTTGCAGTAAAACTGTACTATTTGCACCTTTCGGCCCAACACATCCGACTTCAGCATGTAGTAAAAAAAGTAAAGTACCCCCGTCACGGCAAGTGGCGTATAGGGAAAAATATGGTGTTAGTGACCCTATATTTTACAGACCTTCAGCACATGATTTTTGAGGTAATGTGGTCAGCATTACGCCCGTGCTGCTTTACTTTCCCAGAAAAAAATCCGGTACCCATTTATGGCTGGATGAACCCGGAAGCCGTCGGTTGGGATCGAACCCTACCCCTTGTCCTTTGTAGTCCAGTTCACTAACCACTGAGTTATCGCGGCTCCCGACTTCAGCATGTAGCTGTCTTATATTTTCAAGTAGTTTGAACGTGCTGCATTTTGTATGGGTCAATCTGTTCACGTGTTTGAGAAATGTAATTTTAACGTTCGTTATAATCATTTGATGGAATTGTTCCTGCGTTTAAAATTGACGAAAAAATAAAAAGATAATAAAAGCAGTGAGAAGATATGCATGTATTTCCACACGAGTTATTCAGGAAAATGTTATCACTGTAGAACACCGTAAATTAATGAAAGATAAAATTAGCAGCAAATGGAGATTGGGAGGACAACCTTGATAGACACGGAAAATATGGCAGACATGCACTAAGTGAGTAAAAATTCATGTTCAAGAATTGTGTTTTACCAGATGTTGACATGGTTTTGTTGATGTTCCATTTTTAACAATGATGATGCTGTGGATGTTGGGGCGTTTGTAGAGATTAGTTCTAAATATTAGCCTTTACTAGACATCTTTGTTTGGGAGTATGTAGAGATTAGTTCTAAATATTAGCCTTTACTAGACACATATGTTTGGGAGTATGTAGAGATTAGTTCTAAATATTAGCCTTTACTAGACATCTTTGTTTGGAAGTATGTAGAGATTAGTTCTAAATATTAGCCTTTACTAGACATCTTTGTTTGGGAGTATGTAGAGATTAGTTCTAAATATTAGCCTTTACTAGACACCTATGTTGGGGAGTATGTAAAGTAAGTAAAAGTAAAGTACCCCCGTCACGCCAAGTGGCGTATAGGGCCGTCGGTTGGGATCGAACCCTACCCCTTGTCCGTGGTAGTCCAGTTCACTAACCACTGAGCTATCGCGGCTCCCTGGGAGTATGTAAAGATTGGTCCTAAATATTAATCTTTACTAGACACCTATGTTCGGGCGTATATAGAGATTGATCCTAAATATTAGCCTTTACTAGACACCTATTTGGGAGTATGTAGAGATTAGTCCTAAATATTAGCCTTTACTAGACACCTATGTTTGAACGTATGTAAAGATTGGTCCTAAATATTAACCTTTACTAGACACCTATGTTCGGGCGTATATACAGATTGGTCCTAAATTTTAGCCTTTACTAGACACCTATGTTCGGGCGTATATAGAGATTGGTCCTAAATATTAGCCTTTACTAGACACCTATTTTCGGGCGTACATATAGAGATTGGTCCTTAATATTAGCCTTTACTAGACACCTATTTTCGGGCGTACATATAGAGATTGGTCCTAAATATTAGCCTTTACTAGACACCTATTTTCGGGCGTACATATAGAGATTGCTCCTAAATATTAGCCTTTACTAGACATCTATTTTCGGGCGTACATATAGAGATTGGTCCGAAATATTAGCCTTTACTAGACACCTATGTTCGGGCGTATATAGAGATTGGTCCTAAATATTAGCCTTTACTAGACACCTATGTTCGGGCGTATATAGAGATTGGTCCTTAATATTAGCTTTTACTAGACACCTATGTTCGGGCGTACATATAGAGATTGGTCCTAAATATTAGCCTTTACTAGACATCTATTTTCGGGCGTACATATAGAGATTGGTCCGAAATATTAGCCTTTACTAAACACCTATGTTCGGGCGTACATATAGAGATTGGTCCTTAATATTAGCTTTTACTAGACACCTAAACATTATATCTTTTTCTTCTGAACGTCCCTTTCCTTTATCTGTATGTTGAATACCCTATGCCCCTTCTCCCAATGTAACAATGCGGTCGGTAAGTGTGCTTCATGGTGAGAATGGTCCGGGTTCGATTTTAAAAAGTGGCGGCTTTTCTGGGCAGACTAAGCACTAGGGTTCACCCTGCATCTAAAATTGGGTGCCAGAGACTTTACGGGGAAGGTAAAAGTCATCGGGTATGATACTGATCACATTACCCCCAAAACATGCAGTGGACGAATACCTAAATAACACCAGGGATATTAATGAGATAGCAGCAGGGATATACTGCCAAAGTTACGATGCATAAATCGAGCAATAAAATTGACAATGGAAAAACTACTAAAGAGTAGTTCTGTACTATTTTTAACAGATGCAAGAACAGTACTCCAGGCACTATAATCCATAAAATTACCACATCTGCACACCTTGATGACTGAACTCTGCTATCATTTCAAGGTCGCACAGTAGTTGATCCCATCTCACTGAGGAATACCAGGAAACGACAAAGCAGACTAGCTGGCAAAGGAAGATGCAAGAGTTACATTCCATAAGAATAAAAAACAACAGATAATCAAATCAATCAGAGACCACAACCCCCAAATCATGATGTCTGTCGTAACACGAATAAACGGGGACAAGTTATCATCATACGTTTAGGAACAGGACACGACAACCGACTCCATTGTCAAATGTATACAAAATTCAAGATTGGAAACTCAGTCACATATACGTGTGGACAGGCGCTCAGCTCAGACTGTTGAACACTCATTTCAAGAATGTATTGAACATAGCAAAATGAGGAAAAAATCGTTGGTCTATTGATACAACAATAGAGGCAAAACTATATTGCCCTCTGCAAGAACTACAAAAACCTGTACATATGTATATATGAAACGACATTGGAGATATAGATAATATTTCAGGCGAACGAAAGATAGAAAGATAGACAGACAGACAGACAGACCGATAGATACATAGATAGATAGACAGACAGACAGACAGACAGACAGATAGATAGACAGACAGACAGACAGACAGACAGACAGACAGACAGACAGATAGACAGATAGATAGATAGATAGATAGATAGATAGATAGATAGATAGATAGATAGATAGATAGATAGATAGATAGATAGATAGATAGATAGATAGATAGATAGATAGATAGATAGATAGATAGATAGATAGATAGATAGATAGATAGATAGATAGATAGATAGATAGATAGATAGATAGATAGGTAGGTAGGTAGGTAGGTAGGTAGGTAGGTAGGTAGGTAGGTAGGTAGGTAGGTAGGTAGGTAGGTAGGTAGGTAGGTAGGTAGGTAGGTAGGTAGGTAGGTAGGTAGGTAGGTAGGTAGGTAGATAGATAGATAGATAGATAGATAGATAGATAGATAGATAGATAGATAGATAGATAGATAGATAGATAGATAGATAGATAGATAGATAGATAGATAGATAGATAGATAGATAGATAGATAGATAGATAGATAGATAGATAGATAGATAGATAGATAGAAGGAGATGCTTTAGTCATGAACAAACATTGTTACTAACACCATTTTCCCTAAACGCTTAGCAAAGACGTGGAGTGTTAAGCTTTAAGCGGGTCATCATCATTACACTCCGAACATGTCCATCGGTGTTCAGATCCCCTCCTCAGCAAGTCTCGAAGTGTCCAGCGACTGACGACTCCAGTTCTGTGTTGGTTGATAAGTCTTCTTACACGCCCACTAAGTTTCTCGTTTCTGTCTGTGCCCATCTTAACTCCCATCTCTTTCATCCGAAGGAGTGACGTGGACTCATGGTTGTCGAAGTCCTGTGTCCTTCCCACTTCCCGAAGGGCACTGATGATGTCCTCGCGATCCATTGGTTGACCGTCCTCAACATCAGCGCAGCTAGCCAACCTGACCGCTCTTTCATTTCCCCGTACCCCCGCATGTCCAGGGATGAAGAGAAAGGTGACCTTACGTATTTTTGACTTCTGCAATGGCTCTACCAAATGCATACGCACAGAACTCGCCTCCACTTTTCTTATTATGCTTATCGTATCACTTAGTAGACAGGTGTGGATGCGGTCTTGTGACTCTAACCAGATGAATGCCCTGGTCACTGCCATCACCTCCATCGTCAAGTTACTCGTGGTCATGACGTATGCACCACTGTCTTCTTTTAATTTTCTGTCTGCCGAGCGTGCTGTAAATGCCCATGCACTCCTTTGGTGTCGTATTACAGATCCATCTGTATAGATGACTGCATCTTCCTTATCGGTGTTATCCCAGGTTAGACCGTTGACCTCCGCATTGACCACGACTGAGTTATGTTCCCTACATTTCCTATCGAGTGTGACAGTGCACGAGAATGTCTCCTTGAGTGACGTAGGCACCGGTATCCACTCCTCGCCAGCTTTGATATCGGTAAGCCCAAAGATCTGTTGGATGACATCTTATGCTAGGCCAACCCATGATTTGCCTCTTTTCAGCCTGACACCCTTCTCTGTGTTGAGCTCATGATTCAATGAATGCTCTTTATCTGCACTTATCCTCAGGTATGCTCGTGCCTTCCAGATCTTGATCCTGTCATCCATGGTTGGAAAGTCGAGAAGATACCTCATTGCTATACAGGGAGTGTCCCTCGTACACCCCAAGATAATGCGCATAGCTTCATACTATATTTTCCCCAGCCTATCAATTTGCGTCTTACTGACTGTAATAACTGACAAGGTATACTCGATTGGTGCGAGGACTAATCCCTGGAACAGAAGAGTAAGTAGCCTCTACTCGATGTTAGCAGCTGCCATGATCTTCAAGGCGGCTAATCCTTTGCGGGATTTTGTTATCACATGGTCGACGTGGTCCCGAAAACACAGGCTGCTATCAAACTTAACTCCGAGGTACGTCATCACCATGTTCCTTGTCATCAGCTCCCATTCGTACCACCGGTGTTTCCGTGTTAACGATAAGATTGTAAAGTGAGAACCATGCAACTGATGCTTTATTAGTATTATCCAATGCACCTGATACTCCACACCACGAAGAGGTGCGACCGAGTTCGTCTTGCATTGTGGAGGCGTTTTCATTTCTGTCTCTTTCCAAGAATATCATTAGCTAAAGTCATAGTTCTTCCCCTTCCATCACGCTGTTGTTCCGTGATCGTTACTGTGTACACGTTAGATAGAACTGGTGACAATGGTGAGCATTGTGGCAGCCCTGGGAAAATGGATATTGGCTCCAACTTCCACATCTGAGTAGCACCTTCCTCTGAAACAGTGCTGCAGCGATCCATCTACTGGGGAAGGGGTGCCCCCGCAAGTTTGAGGAGCATATGCATGAGATATTCAAATGGTACCCTGTTGTATGCATCCTTCAGATCTATAGCAGCAGCACATGTTTCCTCTCGTCTGTGGAAGCCTTCGAAGACGTCATAGGCAAAGACTGCCGCGTTGAGCCAAGTCTCTTTGTTATATATAAACCTCCGAGTGTGGGTGGGAATGCTAGTTTCTGTTCAAGGTGACAGGTGAGGACACGGGCAACTATTTTCTCCAGTAGCTTACCCTCGATGTTCTGCATCGTGATGATTCTGTAGGCACTGATCTGAGAATGGTTCTTGTTTGGCTTCGGTAGCGGTAGTAAGAAGCTGTGAAGCAACACTTTAATTTGCCCTCTCTGAATGCTGGCATTAAACTTGTTGGCATGTGAACATGGAGTGCATCTTTATTTACTTATTGACTTCTGCTAACATTATAATATTTGTAGTGTGTACGTTTCCATGGTTGTCTCTCGTTCCTAGGCACAGCTACCTTATGGTTATGATTAGTGGAAGGCCCGGGTAGCACTGAAAACAAATAAAAATCCATAATTGCTCAACCGCCCGTGCCAGTGGAATCATCTGAATTAACATCTCATCTCATTAAAGGTTTCAAACAATGAAAGTATTGAAAGGCAGTTGCAAACACCATCATAGCAGCTACAGCACACGTCAAAAAAAAAAGACATAAAGCCAAGCGGCTACGAATGTGAATGCAGCTGAATTGTCCTTCTTCATACGATATCATCACTCATGGTAAGCAATCGGAATATCAAAACACAATACGGATGAAACACACAGCTCACGGTGTGCACAAAGCACTAAACTCAGTAGCTCCAGAAATAAACATTTCCAGCTTATACTTATACTTTATATATAACGGTATGACACATGAACGTTGGAAAGTACTTCTTAAGAAGCAACTTAAGTTATTAAGCATTATCAAAAGTATGTTTAATCACCAACTGCCAACACCACTTTAAGTTACAGACGAAACAGTTTGATTCGTTGTTGTTGTTGACGGATTGCCACGAGTTGCTGCGAGCATGTTGCCCTTTGACTCATAAGATGTGGCCGGTCGTAATGGCTTTCTTGACATTCCCGGCTCTTACTGGAGAGGTTGGAATTCGTCTATCTCAGGCTATGCTGGGAAACTACTAGTCCAGCCCAGAGGTACTGCATACTGGGTCCTCTATATCAGTAACAGCCACCACTACAGGGAACACAGCGATCCTAGCTTCTGTTAGCCAGGCTGGTTTGATGCAGACTGTTTCCAGGGGAGACCACGAGGAGGTAGAACTGCTAGTTTTGTTCGGCTGATGATGCGCCGACCCTGCTATTGCGACCGCAGGTCACAGGTTGATTCGTTAAATGGAGAAACAGAAAGATTTTCTTGAAAATACCACATTTGTATAAGAAATAACGTCCAAACATTTGGATAATTGGCAGTTTTTTGGATGAAGTAGACAAATGGTTTTTTTGTTCCTCAGCGATTAACGTTTTATTGTGCACCTAGACAGGATGTGGTCACAAATTGGGTAGACTTTCGCTTGCCCCTTATAGTTTATTGTGCAGACTTACTTCTGCGAGCCATATTTTCATTTCCAGCGTGTTTAATACGGCAACAAACTTTGTGATTTAGTAGCAATGAGGTTAACGGCGAGTTCAGTTAATGTTTCTTCAGCTTCTTCTTTTCTAGCGTTCAAGTCTTGTGGTCACCAGAACCTGATTCTTTTTCCTGTTTCATGATGGAGGGGTGATAAAAGCATCATGACATAAGACGTGCTGGTTGCTTGGTCGTTACTGGTATATTGATCAGCAATAATACCATCATGACACAAGACGTGCTGGTTGCTTGGTCATTACTGGTATATTGATAAGTAATAATACCATCATGACACAAGATGTGCTGGTTGCTTGGTCGTTACTGGTATATTGATAAGTAATGATACCATCATGACACAAGTTGTGCTGGTTGTTTGGTCGTTACTGGTATATTGATAAGTATTAATACCATCATGACACAAGACGTGCTGGTTGCTTGGTCGTTACTGGTATATTGATAAGTAATAATACCATCATGACACAAGATGTGCTGGCTGCTTGGTCGTTACTGGTATATTGATAAGTAATGATACCATCATGACACAAGACGTGCTGGTTGCTTGGTCATTACTGGTATATTGATAAGTAATAATACCATCATGACACAAGATGTGCTGGTTGCTTGGTCGTTACTGGTATATTGATAAGTAATAATACCATCATGACACAAGACGTGCTGGTTGCTTGGTCGTTACTGGTATATTGATAAGTAATGATACCATCATGACACAAGTTGTGCTGGTTGTTTGGTCGTTACTGGTATATTGATAAGTAATAATACCATCATGACACAAGATGTACTGGTTGTTTGGTCGTTACTGGTATATTGATAAGTAATAATACAATCATGACACAAGATGTGCTGGTTGTTTGGTCGTTACTGGTATATTGATAAGTAATAATACCATCATGACACAAGATGTGCTGGTTGCTTGGTCATTACTGGTATATTGATAAGTAATAATACCATCATGACACAAGACGTGCTGATTGCTTGGTCATTACTAGTTTATTGATAAGTAATAATACCATCATGACACAAGACGTGCTGGTTGCTTGGTCATTACTGGTATATTTATAAGTAATAATACCATCATGACACAAGATTTGCTGGCTGCTTGGTCGTTACTGGTATATTGATAAGTAATAATAACACCATGACACAAGATGTGCTGGTTGTTTGGTCGTTACTGGTATATTGATAAGTAATAATAACACCATGACACAAGATGTGCTGGTTGTTTGGTCGTTACTGGTATATTGATAAGTAATAATAACACCATGACACAAGATGTGCTGGTTGCTTGGTCGTTACTCGTATATGCACGTATCCCCTAATCCTGCGCCGTGACTGACACATTGCTACAATAGGCTGGATCTGTTTTTTTAAGGAACCAAAATGTGAATTTCTTATAGCAATATATATATATATATATATATAATATTTTCTCTCAAAAACGTGAGTGAACCAGATCGACTCGAAAGATAACCGTGTATATGTTTATGTTACATTGAAGCCGCAGGTCAATATATTTTTATCTTCCTTATTTTCTAAATTGTTTAATTTAAAAATTCGCTGAGAAATGCCGATCGACACTTTATTCTCTTGTTAATCTCGTGATGGCGCTCTTGAAAATTGTGTCATCAATACAATCAGGTGCCATGCCGCAGGACATAGGCAATTTATTCCACCACACATTTCTATCTGGTGATCACCACCATTTCAATAAAGATCTCACCGTGCTGAAGTCGGATGTGTTGGGCCGAAAGGCGCAAAAATCACAGTTATACTGCAAACCACAACACAACGCAGACACGCCCACTTAACGTTCTTTTAAGGACGGATGACGAAGAGGTGTACTCCTTTAGTCATCGAATGAACGCAAACAAGCAATAAAGATCTCATCACGTTTAACACCGTTATCCTCTTGTTTGAAATAATAATATAAGAGAAAGAGAAGACATTGAAACAATCCTAAGTTACACAAAGAAACAACAAAAATTCTGGTTTGCCCATCAAGAAAGAATGTCGTGTGATTCCTTACATTACAAAGCTTACATTAAAAAAAGAAGGGGAAAAGAACAAGAAGCAGACCCACAGTAAGATGCACAGACATCATCAAAGAAACGCTACAATAAATGACAATGATTGAAGCTGTTAAAATGGTAAGAACATGAAATTTATATTTCCCATAACTCCTTTAGTACGGAAGGTTTTTATAATTTTAGCGGTAGAGATTTCAGAGACCAAATTGTTCATATTTTTTATATTAATCTACATGTTTATATTTATATAATACATAACATATAATATGAATTGAGATATGAATTTTGTGATAATTAAACAAGGAAGTACCAATAAAAAGATGATATAAGACATATGAAAAGAATATGGTTTGATGACAGTTTACATCAATAAAATGGAGAGTGACGCACTGTGCGGCTAAACGTACATGACTGAAATCAACGTGGCGCATGGTGCGTGGTGCGTGGTGCGTGGTGCATGGTGCGTGGTGCATGGTGCATGGTGCATGGTGCATGGTGCGTGGTGCATGGTGCATGGTGCATGGTGCGTGGTGCGTGGTGCGTGGTGCATGGTGCATGGTGCATGGTGCATGATGCATGGTGCATGGTGCGTGGTGCGTGGTGCATGGTGCATGGTGCATGGTGCGTGGTGCATGGTGCGTGGTGCATGGTGCGTGGTGCGTTGTGCATGGTGCGTGGTGCATGGTGCATGGTGCGTGGTGCATGGTGCATGGTGCGTGGTGCATGGTGCATGGTGCATGGTGCGTGGTGCGTGGTGCATGGTGCATGGTGCGTCGAAAAGTACGGAAAGAGTTGACACCCGAAAGGGTTAAGAGGAAGTGAAGAAAGAAATAACAAAAAGTAGTCTCTTCATTACTTTCTGCGGCTGTTCTCCTCTGTCTCTCTTTAATTCTTTTTTTTTACCGCTGTAAGAACATGTTTACATTTATTTCTTCATTAAATTCCCAAAGAATGTATAATTCTCTTAGAAAAGCTCTTCAGAAGATCCATTTATCACTTGTAACGTACAGGACTACTCTCGGAAGATCGTGGTGTCCTGTGTTTTCTGTATTCGAGCCCCCTATACTAATCTTCAAAAGCACACTTTAAAATAGGCAAACTGCTATACATCCGTCAATACAAAACGTACAACTTTCATACTGTATTTTTGAGTACCAGGTATCTCTCTCCTCTAAGTACCTGGTAGCTCTCTTCTAATTACACGGTAGCTCTCTCTTCTGAGTGCCAGGTAGCTTTCTCTCTTCAGAGTAACGGGTAGCCTTCTCTTATCTAAGTATTGGGTAGCTTAGTCTCTACCGAGTACCAGGTAGCTTTCTCTCTTCTCAGTACCAGGTAGCTTTCTTTGTTCTGAGTACTAGGTAGCTTTCTCTCTTCTCAGTACCAAGTAGCTTTCTCTCTTCTCAGTACCAAGTAGCTTTCTCTCTTCTCAGTACCAGGTAGCTTTCTCTCTTCTCAGTACCAGGTAGCTTTCTCTCTTCTCAGTACCAGGTAGCTTTCTCTCTTCTCAGTACCAAGTAGCTTTCTCTCATCTCAGTAACAGGTAGCTTTCTCTCTTCTCAGTACCAGGTAGCTTTCTCTCTTCTCAGTACCAAGTAGCTTTCTCTCTTCTCAGTACCAGGTAGCTTTCTCTCTTCTCAGTACCAAGTAGCTTTCTCTCTTCTCAGTAACAGGTAGCTTTCTCTCTTCTCAGTACCAGGTAGCTTTCTCTCTTCTCAGTACCAGGTAGCTTTCTCTCTTCTCAGTACCAGGTAGCTTTCTCTCTTCTCAGTACCAGGTAGCTTTCTCTCTTCTCAGTACGAGGTAGCTTTCTCTCTTCTCAGTACCAGGTAGCTTTCTCTCTTCTCAGTACCAGGTAGCTTTCTCTCTTCTCAGTACCAAGTAGCTTTCTCTCTTCTCAGTACCAAGTAGCTTTCTCTCTTCTCAGTACCAGGTAGCTTTCTCTCTTCTCAGTACCAGGTAGCTTTCTCTCTTCTCAGTACCAGGTAGCTTTCTCTCTTCTCAGTTACAGGTAGCTTTCTCTCTTCTGAGTAATAGGTAGCTTTCTCTCTTCTTAGTAACAGGTAGCTTTCACACTTCTCAGTAACAGGTAGCTTTCTTTCTTCTGAGTATTGGGTAGCTTTCTTTCTTCTGAGTATTGGGTAGCTTTCTCTCTTCTCAGTTACAGGTAGCTTTCTCTCTTCTCAGTAACAGGTAGCTTTCTCTCTTCTCAGTAACAGGTAGCTTTTTCTCTTCTCAGTAACAGGTAGCTTTTTCTCTTCTCAGTACCAAGTAGATTTCTCTCTTCTCAGTACCAAGCAGCTTTCTCTCTTCTCAGTAACAGGTAGCTTTCTCTCTTCTAATTACCAGGTAACTTTCTCACTTCTCAGTACCAGGTAGCTTTCTCTCTTCTCAGTACCAGGTAGCTTTCTCTCTTCTCAGTACCAGGTAGCTTTCTCTCTTCGCAGTACCGGGTAGCTTTCTCTCTTCTGAGTAACAGATAGCTTTCTCTCTTCTGAGTAACGGGTAGATTTCTCTCTTCTGAGCAACGAGTAGCCTTCTCTCTTCTGATTACCCGGTAGCTTTCTCTCTTGTCAGTAACAGGTAGCCTTCTCTCTTCTGAGCAACGGGTAGCCTTCTTTCTTCTGAGATCCGGGCATCTTTCCCTCTTCCGAGTGCCAAGTAGCTTTCTCTCTTCTGAGTACCGGGTATCTTTCCCTCTTCCGAGTGCCAAGTAGCTTTCTCTCTTCTGAGTACCGGGTAGTTTCCTCCATAACATTTTGGTTTCACTTATTTTATTTCTCTCTAACAACAAACTGAGAGTCGTTGACAATGTTCAACCCTGGTGTATTTGGATGTATAGAATTCTGAATAAAAATAAAATAGACTACAAAAAAAAAAAAAACAACAACAACAAAAACACGCCACCGCTGTTCATACTACTCATAGCAGAAGTAGTTTCAGAAAATGTTCCTCTCTATTCTGTTGTTGGTGTGGCAGTATCCTGTTTAGTGGTATATCTACAGGCGCATTCGAGTCTTTGTGTGGAGAGTCGGGTTTACTTGTATAGATTTGATGTGCACGATAATGCGTCGTTATTGGGTGCATAAGAGGGATAGCTGTACTAGAAGAGTGACATTTTCTGCTTGATAGCTTGGCTCTTGTTGAGATTGAATATTTAGATTTCGTGTGACGAAGTGAATTCGTGATTTTGCAGTGGCTTATTCTTGTTGAATGATGTGACAGATGAACTATGAAGACGGGAATTTAGTCAGCCAACAAGGGCGAGCAGTAAAGTGTTGACTGAAAAAAAAAAAAGAAATATAATAATTTTTTCCGTGTTTCCTTATAGAAGTTCATGTAAGCAATTTTTTTTTTAATTATTATTATTATTATTCTTTCTTTCTTTATTTATTTATTTCGGTCTGTCTTTCTTTCTTTTGGTCTGTCTTTCTTTTTGTCTTTCTTTCTTTCTTCTTCTTCTTTTTTACCTTCATATTCTTCCTCCTTTTCTAACTCTTCTTCTTTTTCCGCTTCAATAGCTTACTTTTCGTTCTTCGTCCTATTCTTCTTCTTTCTCCTAACCCCTCATTTTCTTCTTCCTCCTCTTCTTCTTCTTCCTCTTCTTTCTCATAACATCATTTTCTTCTTTCTCCTCTTCTTTTTTTCTTTTTTCCTCACCTTCTTTTTTTTCTCCTACCTCCTCCTCTTCTTCCTCTTTACCTTTCCTCTTTACCCTCTTTTCTTCTTCCTCCTCTTCTTACTCTTCTCCATCTGTTCTATTCTTCTAAAACCATTCCTCTTCTCCATTCGCATTCTCTCTTTTTTGCGCCCCTTTTATTCTTACCTGGTCATTGAACCGACAATAATGATTTGTCATAACCTATAACATTGTACGAAATAAAAACCCGGATCAGAACACCTCGTGGCGACTACAATACAAGAGTCCTTTATTATCCTGTCCTAGAAGCCCCTCGGCAGACCACAGAGATGGGAAAATGCCGTAAAGATTGTTGTGATAATATTGTACGAATTATTTTATGCCATGTTTTTCTAAAATTATTTCCCGAGGCAGTGAAAATTCGATAAAATATTCCACATTTTAAACCGCTTGTACCCGTCAACACCCGCTTTTCTTCTTCCTCTTCTGATATATATTTATATTTATATCATCATCATCATCATCATCATCATCATCATTAATATCATCATCATCAGGTGCCATGCCGGTTGGCGTATGCGATTATCTCTCTCCATATCGCTCGGTCCTTCTTGCATGTCATATTTTTTTAGTCGATAATCTTTTATTATGCCATTTGGATAAGCTGTTCAATATTATTTTCTTTTCTTGCTTTCCCTTTCCTGTTCTTTCCATTCGCTCTGCCCGCTCTTATAGTATTCTCAATGCATTCTTTTCGAATCACGTGTAGATTGTCTTTTTCTTATGATTCAGATGGCATTTCTGCTTTCTCGTACTCTTCTTGAACATTCTTCATTTGTAATCTTTGCGATCCATGGAACTTATACCACTCTTCTGATGAACGACACCTCATCAGCCGCCAATGTTGTCTGTGTTGTCTTGCTTATCGTACATGACTCACTTTTATATGGTAGAACATGGTTTATATATATAAATTAATGGGGGGACTGGTTGGTCTCGAGGCAAGATGCCGGCCTCGGTATAGAGAGGTTGTGGGTTCAAATCCCGGCTGCACCAGTTGGGATTTTTATTTATGATTTCTCTCCACCACCCCTGTCTCAACAGCGAGGCCCGGCTTGAAACGTCAGTTACGCATGGACGGAAAAAATATGAGTACCTCTGAAGACGGAGTTATCTGCCTGTGCGGTGAGGGACCCCTGGGCACATCGCTGCCAAGGAAAAACGTATTAACACACACAATTCAGTTCCTAGTCTCTAGGGACTTCGTCAGAGGTCGAAGCTGACGAAAGCAAAAAAAAAAATAATAATAATTAAGGCTCAACAAAGATAAGTTAGGAATTTGAGTGGTCTAGAGGTATGACGTCAGTTTCTGAAGAAGATCTTGTGCAAACCCCTACACAGCATGTGGACGTTTGTCACGTCAAATTCGTAGTTTTATTCATGGCTTACCCTCACCTGACCTTTGAATAGTGGGATCAGATCTATGGTCCTCTCACAACACATACAAAAGCAGGAGATCCCGTGTGCATTATGCGCACGTTAAAGAACCCTTTCAGAACATTTCCATAACTCTTCTTATCTGTCCATGGTATTCTCAACATTCTTATGTAAAACCACATTTCTACAGATTCCAGTGATTTTCTTGTCTTTTGTCCTATTGTCCTTGATTCACATTCATATGTTAAGACTGGCTATACATAACATTTAAGAACTCTTTTATTAAGAGTAATTAAAATGTTCTGAAAGAGGTCAAAGCAAAAAGAGAGCTAACTTCCAATATTAGGAAGAAACAATCATCATTTTTTAGACCATGTAATGAGATGAGAACAACTGAAATATATTGTAACAACTGGACAAATTGAGGGATGAAGAGATAGAGGGAAGCAAAGAGAGAAAATACCAGACAGCTTAAGAGAATGGCTTGGCTGAAGGTCAACAACAGAAATGATAAAGAACTGTCGAGATCGAAAGTTGTGGAGAGACATGATCACCTACGCCAGTACGCCCGATACTTGATGATGATGATGATGATGATGATGATGATGATGATGATGATGATGATGATGATGATGATGATGATGATGATGATGATGATGATGATGATGATGATGATGATGATGATGATGATGATGATGATGAAGAACCCTTGATAGGTTGAGCTGAAAGATGTAGGCTACCAAAATTAGCCCTTCGCTGACAAAATTCATAGGACAGAATCTACCCTATAGGTCAAAACTTATTGACGATTAAAAAACATTATAAGAGAGTACCTCTGAAGTTTGAGAATATCTGCCTGTATGGCGCAGGACACTATAGCATACGGCTGCCGAGGTGAAAAATAGGGGGCAGGGGTAAAAGTTATATTTCCGCCAAATGCAGTCCACCGGAAATTCAATAGAGATACACAGTTGGCGTTTGCAAAAAACAAACAACAAAACAGCATAAAGAATAGAAGTGGAAACTGGAGTTAAAATAAATGGTGAGGGCATGGAATAAACGATTTTATGGCAGTGCCACAACAACAAAAATATATGGATCGAAACATAGTGGTTGTGGGCCTATGCTCCACAGTGGTGAAATTGTGTAGAAGAAGAGGATGAGGAAGAGGAAAAGGAAAGAAAAGAAGAAGTATAAGGAGACGAATGAAAGAAACGAAGGAGGAGAAGAAGGAGACGAACGAGAATAAGATAAAGAAAGAAAAGGAGAATAAAGCCTGAAGTAACGAATGAGACCTGTTCTTTACTTTTACTTCACTTACTTATTCTATTCACATTAAAACAGCTTGCAGAAAAAAACAACACAACACAATCAAAACTTATACATAGCTTTCATTGACCAGGAAAAAGCATTCGACAGAGTAAACAGAGAACAACTGTGGGAGATACTAACAACATACGGAGTAAGCCAACATCTAACCCACCTAATTAAAAGTCTCTACATCAACAGCAGCTGCAGGCTCAGAACAGCAGCAGGCTACACAGACCACTTCGAAGTTAGATCAGGTTTAAGACAGGAGTGCGTACTATCCCCCCCCCCCTACTGTTTATTACATACATGGACCATACATGCAAGCTAGCCAACCCATCAGAGACAGAGGAGATCAACGAGCTTTCATTTGCAGACGATCAGACACTAATACATGAAACAATAGAAGACCTACAAGAATACTTAAACAAACTCAACAGCTCAGGCACAAAATACAACATGAAAATTAACATCAACAAAACATAAGTCATGATTGTCGCCAAAAACAAACAGAACATCAATATAACTATAGAAGGCAGGCAACTAAAACAAGTAGAGGAATTCAAATACCTAGGAAGACTAATGACAAACGATAATTCTCAAACAGCAGAGATAGAATCAAGATGCAACAAAGCTTGTCAAATCATTGGACAGTTATCACTACTATTGTCCAACAAAGAAATAACTCTAGAAGCAAAACGAGCACTATACAATACAATCTTCATCCCAATGTTGTGCTACCAATGCCAGACCTGGACCCTAGATGCAAGAACAATAAGAAAAAATAAACTCTACAGAGATGAAATGTGTTAGACGAATGACAGGAAACAGTATGAGAGATAAGATCAGAAATGAAGTGCTGAGAAAAAAGCTAGGATTAGCCCCCGCCATAGAATATATAAGGAAACAACAGATAAAATTGTTCGGCCACGTGACAAGGCAGAACGATCAAAACACAACACAACGTGCCTTCAACAAACGTTATGAGAAAACCAGACCCAAGGGTCGTCCTTGAAAAAGATGGGTCGACGGAATATTAGAAGCACTAGGAAACATAACAGCAGCAGAGCCGAACTGAAGAGCAAAATATCGCAAATTATCTCTCCCCTCGACGCTGAAAGGCAAATGAGGAAGCAACGAAGAAGAAAAAAGAAAACTTAAGTAGGCTCATCCTCATCCTAACTTACATCACTTACTTAAGTAGGCTTATCCTCATCCTAAATTACTTCACTTACTTAAGTAGGCTCATACTCATCCTAACTTACTTCACTTACTTAAGTAGGCTCATCCTCATCCTAACTTACTTCACTTAAGTAGGCTCATACTCATCCTAACTTACTTCACTTACTTAAGTAGGTTCATACTCATCCTAACTTACTTCACTTACTTAAGTAGGCTTACACTCATTTTAACTTACTTCACTTAAGTAGGCTCATACTCATCCTAACTTACTTCACTTACTTAAGTAGGTTCATACTCATCCTAACTTACTTCACTTACTTAAGTAGGCTCATACTCATCCTAACTTACTTCACTTACTTAAGTAGGCTCATACTCATCCTAACTTACTTCACTTACTTAAGTAGGCTCATACTCATCCTAACTTACTTCACTTACTTAAGTAGGTTCATACTCATCCTAACTTACTTCACTTACTTAAGTAGGTTCATACTCATCCTAACTTACTTCACTTACTTAAGTAGGCTCATACTCATCCTAACTTACTTCACTTACTTAAGTAGGCTCATACTCATCCTAACTTACTTCACTTACTTAAGTAGGCTCATACTCGTCCTAACTTACTTCACTTACTTAAATAAGCTCATCCTCATCCTAACTTACTTCACTTACTTAAGTAGGCTCATCCTCATCCTAACTTACTTCACTTACTTAAGTAGGCTTATCCTCATCCTAACTTACTTCACTTACTTAAGTAGGCTCATACTCATCCTAACTTACTTCACTTACTTAAGTAGGCTCATACTCATCCTAACTTACTTCACTTACTTAAGTAGGCTCATACTCATCCTAACTTACTTCACTTACTTAAGTAGGTTCATACTCATCCTAACTTACTTCACTTACTTAAGTAGGCTCATACTCATCCTAACTTACTTCACTTACTTAAGTAGGCTCATACTCATCCTATCTTACTTCACTTACTTAAGTAGGCTCATACTCATCCTAACTTACTTCACTTACTTAAATAAGCTCATCCTCATCCTAACTTACTTCACTTACTTAAGTAGGCTCATCCTCATCCTAACTTACTTCACTTACTTAAGTAGGCTCATACTCATCCTAACTTGCTTCACTTACTTAAGTAGGTTCATACTCATCCTAACTTACTTCACTTACTTAAGTAGGCTCATACTCATCCTAACTTACTTCACTTACTTAAGTAGGCTCATACTCATCCTAACTTATTTCACTTACTTAAGTAGACTCATACTCATCCTAACTTACTTCACTTACTTAAGTAGGCTCATACTCATCCTAACTTACTTCACTTACTTAAGTAGGTTCATACTCATCCTAACTTATTTCACTTACTTAAGTAGGTTCATACTCATCCTAACTTACCCCACTTACTTAAGTAGGCTCATACTCATCCTAACTTATTTCACTTACTTAAGTAGGCTCATACTCATCCTAACTTACTTCACTTACTTAAGTAGGCTCATACTCATCCTAACTTACTTCACTTACTTAAGTAGGCTCATACTCATCCTAACTTACTTCACTTACTTAAGTAGGCTCATACTCATCCTAACTTACTTCACTTACTTAAGTAGGCTCATACTCATCCTAACTTATTTCACTTACTTAAGTAGGTTCATACTCATCCTAACTTACTCCACTTACTTAAGTAGGCTCATACTCATCCTAACTTATTTCACTTACTTAAGTAGGCTCATACTCATCCTAACTTATTTCACTTACTTAAGTACGCTCATACTCATTCTAACTTACTTCACTTACTTAAGTAGGCTCATGTTATACCTGTTGACTTTGGCGATCATGTCCTTCCAAAACTGTCTGCCCACTATGCTTCCTACCAATTCTGTTAACTGTTTTACATATCACAAACATAGTTATCTAACATCTTCTTGCTTTGTCGTCCGCGAACTCTCTTTCCCTGCTATTTTATAGTTGTAAACAAGTATTACAACTTTCCTCTTCTTATGATGTGCCCTAAAAATGTCGATTATTCTTTCTGATGTTTTTTTTTTGTTTAAATAGACCACCTATTATTATTGCTATTGTTATTGCCACACGCAGTTAGTCAACTAGGGTGTTCTAGTAACTACCATTGAGATCTAACCTACGATCATTACAGTCGTCCACCACTATACAACCTCAACACATCCACGCAGACACCCCAAACCCTTTCTACTCCAACAAGGCCACTGAGTTCCACAAAATAAACCATAAAATATTGACAAACACCCACACGAAATCTTGAGAAGCACCCACACGAAATCCTGAGAATCACCCACACGAAAATTAAAACGCCAGCCACGGAGAAACCTTTGCTATTCATAGTGCTCTGAAACGACGCGACTTGAAGTTTATATCTCAGCTTTTATTTCAGCCGTCTAAAACTGTGGTGCCATCATCAATCAATGAACTTTGATAGACTCCGGTTACAATTTTAAGGGTTTTCAGTTGACAAAATTAAATACAGAAGCCAACGTTTATTGCTTTATAGTTAAATAAAGTCTCAGTAGAAAAAATAACAATATATAGTTTATTGAAGGAAGTGTTTTAATTTCTTTTTATTCATTTAAACTTCTGTGCTCTTCGTTATAAAATATAAACAAATGAAGAAGGGGTACACTTGAGACCAAATGAAAGACAGATTAAAATAGCTGTCATAGGCAGCAATGAAATGTGTTGTTGGTTAACATTTGCAGCCTCGTTACTGAGTCTTTAGTATGTTGCCCCTCAAAGAAGAATCTGGTCCAGTTAATATTTACACAGCATCATCATGTGCCATACCGGGTGATGTAGGCGATCATGTCCTTCCACAGTCCTCTATTCACTGTACATCGAGGGTGTCCGGTTAGCGCAATCGATAGGCGGTTTGCTTACCACGGCAACAGCCGGGGTTCGTACCCTGGCGAGGACACCTGGGTTTTACTAATTCCCTAAAAATTAGTACCTCTGAAGTCGGAGTAAATCTGCCTGCATGGCGAGGGGCATCTTGTAATGGGATAAAACAGACTTTACACGCAAAATTCAGTCCCACAAAATTGAATGGGTGGGACTTCGTCAGAGGTCAAAGCTGACGAAAGCGAACGAACGAACGAACTGTACATTGCATCAATTCTGTTGTTGACTGTTTTCTATGCCGTGACACCAAGCTATCTAGTATCTTCTCTCTCCGCCATTTCTCTTCTTGTGTATTTTGCTAGTTGCAACCAAGTATTCCAACTTTTCTCTTCTCATGATGTACCCGAAAAATGTAGATTTTTTTCTTTCTGATGTTTTTTTTTAATGAGCTCTCTTTTTGTATTGGCCTTTTAGAGAATGTCCACGTTGATCATTTTAGCTGTCCAGGGAACTTTCAACATTCTTCTGTGACTCCCATCTCTGTGGCCTCAAATCGACTTTTCATTTGTTTGTCTACAGTCCATGATTCACTTCCATAGGTAAGAATTGAATCTATATAGCACATATGAACTCTCTTTCTCATTTCTATTGACACAGATTTGTTGCATAAGACGTTTTTCATTTTATGAAACTCAGCTTTGGCCTGAGCTATTCTACTTTTTATTTCTGTGTTGCATCTTCCATCTGGTGTTATTATTGTGCTCAAGTATTTGATGCGTTGCACTTGTTTCAGATTTGTCCTGTTTATTTTTATGCTACATGATGGTGATGATTGTTTCTTTGCTATGAAAAGGTAGTTACGTTGGCGTAAATGCGTTGCGTTGTCGTTTGCAGATAAAGGTAACCTATATATATTTATTAGTTGGCTGACGTATATTATATCATTTAGCTGAGCTTAACATGCTACAGGATATGAGAGAACTCAGGCAGCTGCAACGTTCATTATTATTATACCATTATAATTCTGAATAAATAAGGAGACTACTGTAAGGTAGTGGTTATCAGCAAACTGGCTAAATAACAACAGGAGGTCGTGTTCGATCATGATCAACAGAATATAAGCATTGCTCACTATGATAAAGCACAGGGTATCAAGGTAAACGCCGGAGGCGAAGGCGCGCCTACCAGCACCAGAGCTGGAATTTGTCAACGACCCGCAGCTGATGGCTTGCGCCAGGATCGGTGAACCAGAACTATCTAGACCTTGCTCCACCTCTCCGCGGTGCCTCCAGTAACAGACTAACCTGTCTAGTCTGGCCAAGAGTGCAGGGATCGAAGAGGGAAGACAACCCGGTACTCAAAATTTTCGTGCTGAAGTCGGATGTGTTTGGCCGAAAGGCGCAAATATAACAGTTATACCGCAAACCACAACACAACGCAGACACTTCCACTACGTCCTTGTAAGGGCGGATGATGAAGAGGAATATTCTAGTCTACCATGATACTCTAGAATACTTTAGTCGTCGGGCGAACGCAGCCAACCAAAGTAAACGCCATCATCGGGGATGAAAGCAGTTAACGTCTCATACCTGAGCCAGAACTATCCAGATCTTAATCCACCTCTTCGTGGTGCCTCTAGAAACAGACTATTCAGTCTACTGTGGCCAAGTGAGTAGGGATCAAGGGGGAAGACAACTCCAAAACGTCATCTTGAAGTTAAATACGCTGGCTGAAGTGTGCAAATATAGTCAATTAATTGCAAACTACAACACAGCGCATTAACGATTGATTAACGTCATTTAGTGATGTGAGTGATACAGGGACATTCACTTTGTTGTAGTCGGATGAATACTAGAAATAAGGAAATGAGTACCCAGTATGTTCCTCTTGCTTTTGATATCCTTATTTTGGTTTCATTTTCTGTTCCTCCCTCTTTGTCTATATTACTATATATACCAGTGGATAATAAGATACAGCGAAGACGATGGCGCTGGATAAGACACACACTGTGGAAGCCAACTGAGAGTATTACACAAAAGACCCTTTGTTTGGAATCCCCAGGGAAAAAGACAAAGAGGAAGACCAATGGTATTCTTGGAGAAAAAGATAGAAGCAGAGATGAAGAAATGGGGATGTCATGGAACAATCTTAAAAGAAAGGCAAGAAATAGAATGGCTTAGAAAGTGTTTGTTGAATACCTATGCTCCACAGGGAGCTGAATGGCACAAGAAGACACATCATTTTTCTTTCTTCCTGGAAAGGGACCGAACTATCGTAGTATTGACCGCATATCATCATCATCATCAAGTACTGGGCCTGCTGAAGTCGGTGATCATGATCATCTTTTGATGTTACTAGTCCATGTTAGTCTTGATCTGCCTCTGCCTCTTTTACCTTGTATTTTCCCCTCCATGATTACTTTTAGCAGGTTGTTGTGTCTTTTAACATGGCCCACAAATCGCATTTGTCTTGTTTGAATTGTGTTTAATAGTTCTCTTTTCTATTTGCTTCCCTCTATCTCTTCGTCCTTCAATTCTCCTAGTTGTTGCAATATATTCCAGCTGTTCTCTTCTCATTACATGGACAAATAAATAATGATTGTTTCTGCCTAATATTGGAAATTAGCTCTCTATTTGATTTGAAGAAGAAGACATTGACACTTTTTACGAGGAGCTAGAGGCAACCATGGAACAGTGTAAACCCCAAGAAATAACTATTATATTAGGGGATTTCAATGCAAAGGTAGGAACAGCTAAAGTGCAAAATGTGACTGGAGTGCATGGCTTTAGAGAGACGAATGACAGAGGGGATAAATTGATAGATTGGGCAAAGACACATGAAATGATTATAGGTAACACCTGGTTCATACAATACCCTAAGCGACTATGGACATGGCAAAGCCCAGACTAAAAAGTACAAAATCAAATTGATTTTATACTGGTACAGAGAAGATTCAGGAATGGGCTAACATCGGTTAAAACAAGGCCATGAGCAGATTGCAATAGTGACTATGTACCAGTAGTTGGAAAGATAAGAATAAAACTGCGGAAGGCACAGAAATCACCAAGAAATATAAAATTAGAACTAGATATGCTAAGAGTAGATAAACAGATGAGTGATAAGTACATCACGATAGTACAAAATAGATATAATGTTATTGAGAAAATACAGGACATCCAGGAGCAGTGGGAAATGCTCAAACAATCGATTCAACAAACATCAAAAGAAGTAATACCAGTGACTAAAAGAATCAACAGAAAGAAATGGATGACAGAAGAAATATTACAACTAATGGACGAAAGAAGAAAACATAAGAAAGAAGAACGAGCATACAAAATATTGCACAAAGAGATCTAAAACAAGTGCAGTGAAGCAAAGGAAGGATGGTTAAAACAGAAATGGAAAAACAACAAAAGAAAGACTCAAAATTTATGCACCATCAGTTAATTGAATTAATAGGAAGAAAAGAAGTCAAAGTTTCAGGATGTGTGAAATCAAAGGAAGGAAATATAATAATGGGACAGGAGAAGACAATGCAAAGATGGACAAAATATATCAGTCAACTCTATGATGATGAAAGACCAGAATTAAACAATTCAAATGAAGACACAGGGCCACCAATAATGCAGAGTGAAGTGGAGGACGCAATTCAACACATGAAAAGAGGCAAAGTTCCAGGTCCTGACAATATAACAATTGAAGAGATAAATGCATTAGGAGAGCTGGGAGTACAAGTCATAACAAAATTACTCAATGACATATATAACACTGGACCCGAAGATCTACTAAAATCTATCTTTGTAGCCATACCGAAGAAGTCAGGAGCCACTGATTGTGAAGACCATCGCACTATTAGTCTCATGAGCCATATGACTAAAATATTACTAAGAATAATCATGAGACGTGTAAGGAACAAAATAAAACCAGAAATAAGTGAGGAACAATGTGGATTTGTGGAAGGAAAGGGCACCAATAATGCAATATACATATTAAGAACATTGATAGAAAGATCTATAGAGGTAAAGAAAGATCTATATATGTGCTTTATAGACTACACGAAAGCATTTGACAAAGTAAAGCATGTGGAAATAATAAATATGCTGGAGAAATTAAACATTGATGGCAAGTATCTGCGAATCATAAAAAAACATGGACTGGCAACAAACAGCAGCTATACGCATTAACAACCAAACAGGACAATTCCAATATATAAAGCAAGGAGTCAGACAAGGCTGTGTTCTGTCACCGGATTTGTTTTCACTTTACAGCGAATATATTATGAGATCAATAGTAGACAAAAAAGGAATTGAAGTCAACGGTCACAACATAAATAATTTGCGATATGCTGATGACACAGTCTTAATAGCAGAGACAGAGAATGAACTACAAGAAATGATAGACTTAATAGTAAAAGAAAGCAACAAGAAAGGTCTCAGTCTGAATAGTAAGAAAACAGAAGTAATGGTTATATCGAAGAAACAATCACCACCATCATGCAGCATAAAAATAAACGAGACAAATCTGAAACAAGTGCAACGTTTCAAATACTTGGGCACAATAATATCAGATGGGAGATGCACCACATAAATAAAAAGAAGAATAGTTCAGGCCAAAATGGCATTTCAGAAAATGAAAAAAAATCTTATGCAACAAATCTATGTCAATAAAAATGAGAAAGAGAGTTCATCAGTGCTAAATAGAACCAATTCTGACCTATGGAAGCGAATCATGGACAGTAGACAAAAAAATGAAAAGACGATTAGAGGCCACAGAGATGGGATTTCTCAGAAGAATGTTGAAAGTTCCCTGGACAGCTAAAAAGACCAATGAGGAAGTTCTCAAAGAGGCCAACACAAAAAGGGAGCTCTTAAAAAACATCAGAAAGAAGCAATCAACATTTTTCGGGCACATCATGAGAAGAGAAAAGTTGGAATACTTGGTTACAACTGGCAAAATAAAAGGAAAGAGAGATCGCGGGCGACAGAGAGAGAAGATACTGGATAGCTTGGTGTCATGGCATGGAAAACAGTCAACAACAGAACTGATACGATGCACTGTAGATAGAAGATTGTGGAGGGACATGATCACCTACGCCAACCGGTATGGCACATGATGATGATGATTTGATTTGACCTCCTTCAGTACGTTTTCATTACTATGTATCTATCTATCTATTGTCCTTTCGAGCCGAAGACGGCACATAGGGCAGAACCACAATCTCAAAATAGAAACCTTGCGTGCCAAAATGGCACATATTGCAGAGATCACTGCTTCTAAAATCTATGGTTCTGTTTCCATAACAATACTTTTTACAATGACAGCTTGTCAAGCCATCGATCAACCTCCTTAGTCGCCTCTTACGACATGCCTGGAAGGTCACAGTGTCACTATTCTTTACATCCCACATAATGAGGCCCCGGTAACACACGGGAGTTTCATTACTACTTGACCCCATATAACCCCACTATAAAAAAAATATGTGCCAGTGGTCTAAGAATACAATATTTCTATGCTTGAACATAACACCATACTGACTATGAGTCTCGGTGGTATTTTTTTCTTTCTTTCTCACTGAAAAGTGATATACTAGGCGACTCCTGATATTAATGAACCTTAACATAGACATGTGATACGTTCACTGATGTTTATAACATTTATTTTTTAAACTTCAAATATTTCAGCCAATCAGGTGAAAAGTTACTTAACACGAAGAAACAAGAAGGAAAAAAACAGTAATCCTCTAAATAAAAAAAAAAACGTTTTAAAAAATTGCATTTTTTATGTGAAATGAAAATATATATTGTGAGAATGTATTTATGTCTACATCTGGGCTATAAACATCTTTTTGGTGTTGTTTACGTGATTTATTAAGGATTTCTTTATTGTTTTTAGATGTAAGTTTCCAGAATAAAACAAATTTCCTGTCAATTTATATTTGAGATAGAATTATAACTCCAAATATATTTGTCATGCAGTTTAATATTTTAAAGCATTTTGCACATATTTTGTATTTCTCTTTTTTTTCTTTTTTTAAACAATTATTTTTCTTTTGTTTTTTTTTTTAATGTGCGTGTCTTTTTAAGAGATATTTTTTTTTCTTCTAGGAGAAAACCAAACTTAAATCCAGTCGCTTTGCCTTAAGCTGGGCTGATGTGACAATTACTAGGACACTGTCATCCATTACGTCGACTTGAGACCTGTCTTGTCTCCCAGTTCTAAATCCTGCATTTCTTCTTGCTCCTAAAGAACCGTCTTAAGAGGAGAGGACTGGGCGCGCTAATACAACACCAGACTCATCATCTCCACAAAATGCAGTCCCCAGGCACTGGGATCTGATGGACAGGCCAACGTTTGGGGTCGTTATTCTACACTTTTTCTTTTTTCTTTGCGGGCGACATTCGTGGCGTCTTTCAAGAATTAAGAAAACTTTTAAAGCAATGATAGCTTACGGGATAAAAAATTCTGCCGATTTTGTAATCCCTGCTGCATTATTAGAGCAAGGGATTGACAGAGGAATGGAAAGTCCATAGATTATCTTGACAGCGAAGACTCCAATGTCGACAAGGTTTGTTGCTGTAGGTATTCTCATAGTAGCCTTCCTCACGACAATTATCGCTACTTTTATTTAAATAATAACTTTGTTACAATTATGGGCTGTGCTTTTTAGTGGAAGACTCTACAGTTTAGAATAAGCACAGGTAAAACATTATCTAGCGTATAGAACAGTCATTATTGTATTTAGAATTCTCTTCTACAGAATACAAGCTATAGAAATAATATGCGGGGTCAAGACAAAGAAATGCACATAAATGCATCAAAATGCAAGGCTGCAATGAAGCTAACTGGGAAGAGAAATAAGAAATATAGAGAACTAAATAGAATTAAAACGATATGGTTAAAGTTTCACGCAACAAGTGGACAGCAAAAACCAGAACGACGTTTCGGCTCAATAGGCCTTCACCTGGAACATATATACAACACACGTACAACACACGTACAAATACACACATAAAGTTTTGAGCAACACTTTTTGTTTTTTAAAACCGTTTCACAGACGAAAACAGGGTGTTAGACAAGGTTGTGTGCTGTCACCAGATTTGTTTAATATCTATAGTGAGATTATTTTAAGATCCATAACGGGCATGCCTAAAATAACAATTGGAGGTCATAATATAAATAATCTAAGGTATGCTGATGATACAGTCTTAATCGCCAAGAGTGAAAATGAGTTACAAGAAAGGTTGGACATTATAGTGAAAGAAAGCAAAAATAAAGGACTCAGGCTTAATAGCAAGAAAGACAGAGGTAATGGTAACAACAAAGAAAGAGACATCACCTCAGTGCAAAATAAAGACAAGTGGAAAATATTGAAGCAGTTAGATGAATTTAAATATTTGGGAAATTTGTTAACCTCAGACGGAAGATGTACAAAAGAAGTGAGATGCAGAATGGCACAGGCAAAAGCAACTTTCCAGAAAATGGGGAAGATACTATGCAATCCATTTTTGACAATAGAAACAAGAAATAGAGTTCTTAAATGTTATATAGAGCCAGTCTTAACATATGGATGTGAATCATGGACAATGGGACAGCAGACAAGAAAATCGCTGGAGTCTGTAGAAATGTGGTTTTACAGAAGATTGTTGAGAATACCATGGACAAATAATAGAAGAGTAATGAAAATGTTCTGAAAGAGGTCAAAGCAAAACGAGAGCTAATTTAAAATATTAGGAAGAAACAATCATCATTTTTTTGGCATGTAATGAGAAGAGAACAACTGAAATATCTTGTAACAACTGGAAAAATTGAGGGACGAAGAGATAGAGGGAAGTAAAGAGAAAAAATACCAGACAGATTAAGAGAATGGCTTGGCAGAAGGTCAACAACAGAAATGATAAAGAACTGTCGAGATCGAAAGTTGTGGAGAGACATGATCACCTACGCCAGCAGGCCCGGTACTTGATGATGATGATCACAAACGAAAAATATTTGCAAAAAGATACAGCAAGCAGTCGGAGTACGTGACGATCTTTTGACTTTTGTGAAGGAACACAAAATGAAATTACTTGGCCACGTATATCGATCACTTGGTCTAGCAAAGATCTTTCAGCAAGACGCTGTGAAATGAGGTAGAAGAAGAGTTGAACATAGAAAGATGAAAAGACAACGTCAAAGACAAGCCAGGACTTCGAAGAGTCTGAAAGAATGAATGAAGTTAGAGATACACGGAGAATTTGACGAAGGCTGCCAGTTTTGTTACAGAAACCCCCATAATCATATGAAGAGTAAGAAAATAAAGTAGAAGAGAACAATAAAGAAGAAAATAAAGAAGAAAAAAGATAAAGTAGAAGAAGTTAAGTAGAACATAAAGAGGAAAAGAACATACAGAAGATGAAGTAGAAAAAAGAAGGAAAGAAGATGACACAGAAGAAGAAAAAATAAAAGACGATAAAGCAGAAGCTACAGAAGAAGAAGAGGAGGAGGAAGAGGAAGAAGATGTAGAAGATGAAGAAGCTGAAGAAGCTGAAGAAGATGAAGAAAATGAAGGAGATGAAGATGAAGAAGATGAAGAAGATGATGAAGATGAAGAAGATGAAGGAGATGAAGATGAAGAAGATGAAGGAGATGAAGATGAAGAAGATGAAGGAGATGAAGAAGATGATGAAGATGAAGAAGATGAAGGAGATGAAGATGAAGAAGATGAAGAAGAGGATGAGGATGAAGAAGAAGATGAAGGAGATGAAGAAGATGATGAAGATGAAGGAGATGAAGATGAAGAAGATGAAGAAGATGAAGAAGATGAAGCAGAAGAGGAAGAGAATGAAGAAGATGAAGCAGAAGAGGAAGAGGATGAAGAAGATGAAGCAGAAGAGGAAGAGGATGAAGAAGATGAAGCAGAAGAGGAAGAGGATGAAGAAGATGAAGCAGAAGAGGAAGAGGATGAAGAAGATGAAGCAGAAGAAGAAGAAGATGAAGCAGAAGTGGAAGAAGAGGATGAAGAAGATGAAGAAGATGAAGGAGAAGAAGAGGAAGAAGATAAAGAAGAGGAAGAAGAAGAAGGTGAAGGAGAAGTAGTAGAGAATGAAGGAAGAGACAATGAAGAGGAGGAAGAACATTAAACAACTTTTTTTTTTCATTTTCCTCTTCAGCTCTCTACTAATAACTTTTCGTCATTGTCTCTTTTTAAAAAAAGAGGGTTCCTGGTTGCTGCAGTGGCCAAGATGGTCGTTTAGTCGAGTCAAGTTCGGGCTAGCGATATTTTCATTTTAATGTGGTTTCAGGCGATTCTTACTATTTTGGAATATTCGTTTATGGCGACAGCAGTAGTCCAGTCGCATTCACCTGACCACACAATCAACATGGTTTTGACGCCTGCGCGCTGAGATAAGTGCTGCAGGCGACTGGCTGTAGGGTGTAGTGGTTCAGTACCAGGTTCCGGGTTTGCTCTGAAACGGGATGCATGATCTGTGTTCGACTGCAAATTTGCCACCAGCTGGACTGTGGTCGGATCGAGTGTTTCCCCATAGTGCAAGCCTACTTCATTTGTTGGGACGGCTATTCTTGAGCACCCTCACTCATCATGAAGTCTATATAGGAATTGCCGCGGGCGCATGGTGAATATGTTATCCGTGTTGGCCGTTACAGCGACTCAGAAGTGCCCATTATAAGCTGTTCACTTGTATTATATTTTAATGCGGCACGTTCAACAATTTTTATAAATGTAAAAACAAGGCACATCATGAGTAGAGGGAAGTTGGAATACTTGGTTACAACTGGCAAAATAAAAGGAAAGAGAGATCGAGGCGACAAAGAGAAAAAATACTGGATAGCTTGGTGTCATGGCATGGGAAAACAGTCAACAACAGAACTGAAACAATGCACTGTAGATAGAAGATTGTGGAGGGACATGATTACCTACGCCTACCGGTATGGCACATGTTGATGGTGAAAAACACGCAATTTTACTGAACGCAACACGCTCAATAGAACAATATGGAAGATCGAGATGAACACTTTGTTGATTTCTGGAATTGGGGCTGAATAGATATGGGAATACTTCGCCTGCAGTGAAGTCATCCGTTCTGAAGTCTAAAGTCGTAAACAAGATGTTATGATCCGTGACATCCATTAGGACTTGAAAGCGGTCAGCGACTTATAGTAGGATGTTTCCGTCAAGAGAAGTGAACATTAGCTTATGATTATCTCACTCAATGTAACCCGTGTTGGGTCTGGTAATAATCTGACCCGTGATGGGTCTGGTAAAAATTTGACCCGTGATGGGTCTGGTAACAATCTAACCCGTGATGAGTCTGGTAACAATCTAACCCGTTATGGGTCTGGTAACATTCTGACCCGTGATGAGTCTACTAACAATCTGACCTGTGATGGGTCTGGTAACAATCTAATCTGTGATGGGTCTGGTAACAATCTAATCTGTGATGGGTCTGGTAACAATCTGACTTGTGATGGGTCTGGTAACAATCTAACCTGTGATGGGTCTGGTAACAATCTAATCTGTGGTGGGTTTGGTAACAATCTGAACTGTGGTGGGTCTGGTAACAATCTAACCCGTGATGAGTCTGGTAATAATCTGACTTGTGATGGGTCTGGTAAGAATCTAACCCGTGATGAGTCTGGTAATAATCTGACTTGTGATGGGTCTGGTAACAATCTAACCTGTGATGAGTCTGGTAATAATCTGACTTGTGATGGGTCTGGTAAGAATCTGACCTGTGATGAGTCTGGTAACAATCTGACCTGTGATGAGTCTGGTAACAATCTGACCAGTGATGGGTCTGGTAACAATCTGACCAGTGATAAGTCTGGTAACAATCTGACCAGTGATGAGTCTGGTAACAACCTGACCAGTGATGAATCTGGTAACAATCTGACCTGTGATGGGTCTGGTAACAATCTGACCAGTGATGAGTCTGGTAACAATCTGACCTGTGATGGGTCTGGTAACAATCTGACCAGTGATGAGTCTGGTAACAATCTGACCTGTGATGGGTCTGGTAACAATCTGACCTGTGATGGGTCTGGTAACAATCTGACCTGTGATGGGTCTGGTAAGAATCTGACCTGTGATGAGTCTGGTAACAATCTGACCTGTGATGAGTCTGGTAACAATCTGACCAGTGATGGGTCTGGTAACAATCTGACCAGTGATAAGTCTGGTAACAATCTGACCAGTGATGAGTCTGGTAACAATCTGACCAGTGATGAGTCTGGTAACAATCTGACCTGTGATGGGTCTTGTAACAATCTGACCAGTGATGAGTCTGGTAACAATCTGACCTGTGATGGGTCTGGTAACAATCTGACCTGTGATGAGTCTGGTAACAATCTGACCAGTGATGAGTGTGGTAACAATCTGACCAGTGATGAGTCTGGTAACAATCTGACCAGTGATGAGTCTGGTAACAATCTAACCTGTGATGGGTCTGGTAACAATCTAACCTGTGATGAGTCTGGTAACAATCTGACCAGTGATGAGTCTGGTAACAATCTAACCTGTGATGGGTCTGGTAACAATCTAACCCGTGATGAGTCTGTGAACAATCTGACCTGTGATGAGTCTGGTAACAATCTAACCTGTGATGGGTCTGGTAACAATCTATCCCGTGATGAGTCTGGTAACAATCTGACCAGTGATGAGTCTGGTAACAATCTGACCAGTGATGAGTCTGGTAGCAATCTGACCAGTGATGAGTCTGGTAACAATCTGACCCGTGATGGGTCTGGTAACAATCTGACCCGTGATGGGTCTGGTAACAATCTGACCATTTGATGGGTCTGGTAACAATCTGACCCGTGATTGGTCTGGTAACAATCTAACCCGTGATGAGTCTGGTAACAATCTGACCAGTGATGAGTCTGGTAACAATCTGACCAGTGATGAGTCTGGTAACAATCTATCCTGTGATGAGTCTGGTAACAATCTGACCCGTGATGAGTCTGGTAACAATCTGACCAGTGATGAGTCTTGTAAAAATCTGACCCGTGATGGGTCTGGTAACAATCTGACCCGTGATGGGTCTGGTAACAATCTGACCTGTGATGGGTCTGGTAACAATCTGACCCGTGATGGGTCTGGTAACAATCTGACCCGTGATGAGTCTGGTAACAATCTGACCAGTGATGAGTCTGGTAACAATCTGACTCGTGATGAGTCTGGTAACAATCTGACCCGTGATGGGTCTGGTAACAATCTGACCCGTGATGGGTCTGGTAACAATCTAATCAGTCTATCCAAACCAGCTGGAATAGAAGAGGGCAGACTCATGTGAAAAAAATGCCACGCTGGGTCGAAAGACGCAGATATCGCTTCTTGTAAACGACAACACAACGCATCTACACCTATAGAACGTCCATTTAAGGGTTGAAATGAACCAGAGTAATCGACAGTTGAACGCAGAATAAGAAGATGAATGCAATGATGTTAGATATGGGTATATCCACTTTGTTACAGTATTCAGGAAACAGCTACATCTGCGCTTTTCGGACCGAAATATTCAACGTCAAATCAGCTTTCTTGGTACCATGTATCCTTTCAACTTCCATCCATATCCGCTTAGCCAATCTGGTTACACTGTTTTCGCACTTACCATGAGAAAGATGAGTGGGGTCTTTATTAGTTCATGTTCATTGACCCTGACACAAACACTCAGCTATGATTCTCTGGCCACTGTCATTTCATGTGTTTTTTTTGGCTCTCGACGGCTGGAGACCTGGTTTGTATTTATGCACGTGAACCATGAAGTGCACAGTTAACTTGTCCGACGAATGAGTTTGCGTTAGTTGAACCTTTTACTACTGCATCAATGCTCCTGGTAGCTTTCAAGCTTTATGTCCGAGTATTATTATTTCCTATTTGGGGTTATTACATTACCCGTGTATTACCTGGGCCTCATTATTAGGGAAGGAAAGAATAGTGACACTGTGACCTTCCGGGCATGTCGTAAGAGGCGACTAAAGAGGTTGATCGATGGCTTGACAAGCTGTCATTGTAAAAAGTATTGTTATGGAAATAGAGCCATAGAATTTAGAAGCAGTGATCTCTGCAATATGTGCCATTTTGGCACGCAAGGTTTCTGTTTTTGAGATTTTGGTTCTGCCCTATGTGCCGTCTTCGGCTCGAAAGGACAATAGATAGATAGATAGATAGATAGATAGATAGACAGACAGACAGACAGACAGACAGACAGACAGACAGACAGATAGACAGATAGATAGATAGATAGATAGATAGATAGATAGATAGATAGATAGATAGATAGATAGATAGATAGATAGATAGATAGATAGATAGATAGATAGATAGATAGATAGATAGGTTTGGAGTGAGGGGGCGAGTTTGTGGTCTAGAAGATAGACGCTGCCCTCTATATAGGAAGGCCCAGGTACGAATCCCACTACAGTGAGAATTGTTTACTTTCAATCCATTGTTTCTTCGTGGCTTTACCTCCCTTAGTTCCTGGCACGTCAGATCCGATGTTCAGCGTTCCCACAAAACGGCAAAAGAGAAGATCACGTGTGTATTCTCGCACGTTAATGAAACCTTGACAGTTTGAGATCGAAAAGGGTAGGTTAAAAATGCCTCTACTCAATGAAAATTCTATAGGAAAAAGTTTACACAGAATGTCAAAACTGTCTACGATAAAAATGAGAGAACCCCTTTATATTGCACATGAATGAAGGGAAACTTTGTATTGTATCTGATTAGAAGGAAACTTCATTATGTATTTGATTAGAGAAAACTTTATATTTTATCCGATTAGAGGAAACTTTATATTTTATCCGATTTGAGGAAACTTTATATTTTATCCGATTAGAGGAAACTTTATATTGTATCTGAACTGAGGAACATTTTAATATTGTCTCTGATTGGATGAAAGACAAACTAACGAAGTTTTTGCTGAACGAACGATACTAACCTAATTACAAGTTAGATAGACAAACTGAACTATTACACTCTTAAATACATTTTAAGAAAAACATATAATATATGACATAAAACAGGGACAGTTCAAATGCCAACGAACATAATGTTAGAAAATGTAGATTTGTTGAGATTGATCATGTAGTCTTTGATTCGCAAAGGGTGGGCTACAGAGGATTGATAGGCAATCTCTCAGAACAGGATGCAGCTCCTTGATGGCTCGCGTGAACCAGAGCGTGCTGTCCAGGGCGTGGTGCTGGTGTACACGGCAATGAAATGGCCGATATGTTGGTTGGCAGACCTGGCACTGAGTGTGGCCTGATCCTGCACAAAGAGGACATCGCCAAGTTTTGTTCTTCATTTCTTGAGAGAATAAGAAGAGGTGGGTGTCTGAGACAAAGATATTGAGAGACTGTTGAAGGGCTGAATTACGACTTCTTTAGGGCATGTATCTTCCCGATAGGGACATATGATTGTGAATTGTTGATAATCTCGCTAACAACAAATAAAACTATCGATATATTTGAAACAAATTGTTGCAGACAGATCCTAAGGATACCTTAGTAAAAAAAAAGTAAAGTATCCCCGTCACGCCAAGAGTCGTATAGGGAATATGATGTTAGTGACCATAATTTTTACAGACCTTCGGTACATGATTTTTGGTGTAATTGTGTCGGTATAACGCCCGTCTTGTCCTTTGTAGTTAGGGATACCTTGGGTAATGAAAAAGGAACATTAGAGACATGGATCTAAAAAAGAATAAGGGGATCTGGTCGACCCGGACTACTTAGTGGAAAAGTAGATGTATCTATCATCAACACCTTACCGGAAAAGTCAGTCTATATCATCATCATCATCATCATCATCATCATCATCATCATCATCAGCATCATCATCATCATCATCATCATCATCATCATCATCATCATCATCATCATCAGCATCATCATCATCATCATCATCATCATCATCATCATCAGCATCATCATCATCAGCATCAGCATCATCATCATCGAGTGCCGTCTCCCATCGAAGGTTGACCACCATGGAGCGCGATTCCGCTCTGTATCTTGCTTTGATAGTACAGTTTGTCATAGTCTTACTTGCCCATCTTTTTATGTCACTCGTCCATGTTAGTCTTGGTCTGCCTCTGCCTTTTTACCTTGTATTTTACCTTGCAAGATTACTTTTAGTAGGCTGTTGTGTCTTTAACATGCTCCAAAAATCCTATTTGTCTTGTTTGAATTGTTTTTAGTAGTTATCTTTTAATTTTTAGTTTTTTTAAGACTTCATCGTTTGTTTTCCTTTCTTTCCATCCAATTTTCCATATTCTTCCATATATTCACATTTCAAAGGCTTCAATTTTCTGCTATATTATCTTTTCTATTGTCCATTTTTCTGCAACATACAAGAATGTTGAGAAGATATAACATTTTGCTCTTCAGTCTATATCCACTTCGAGAAATACTAGAACAGGCGACTCAGTGTATATCGGGCTACTCTTTCCGCAATTAAAATAATTCCAAGATTAGAATGATATAGCACAGATTTGTAAGGAAGTCGCTGATAAAAACCTTCTTTCTTAGAGAATTAAGACTGTAAGAGCGATTAGACTATCGTTTAGCTGATTAGGGAAGGGAAACTTCATAAGGAAATGTGTAGTTGCTTATGGGAGATATTAGGGTCTATTGTTTGGCATTGTGGTGGCCGTCCCATTTTACCAACAAAATCTGAGATACTGATTTCCATTGACTGGGCAAAGATAAAATTAAAATATTTACCGTTTTTTGTAATAGTGGTATCAGTTATAGCAATATTAATGTAGACGTAGTAATACTAGTAGTAATAGTAGTAGAAAAGGATTAGGTGATAGTAAGTAAAAAGTGTAAAGTACCCCCGTCACGCCAAGTGGCGTATAGGGAAAAATGGTGTTAGTGACCCTATATTTTACAGACCTTCAGCACATGATTTTTGGGGTAATGTGTTCGGTATTACGCCCGTGCTGCTTTACTTTCCAGAAAAAAATCCGGTACCCATTTAAGGTTGGGTGAACCCGGAAGTCGTCGGTTGGGATCGAACCCTAGCCCTTGTCCTTTGTAGTCCAGTTGACTAACCACTGAGCTACCGAAGCGCAGGTGATAGTACTTGTAGTAATAATAATTGAAATAGTCTTCTTCTTCTGCTACCTTTTTTAGCTCCCGGTGGAGCATAGGTCTTTAACAAACACTTTCCAAGTCGTTCTGTTTTTTGCCATTCTTTTAAGATCATTCCATGTCTTCCCCATCATCTTCATCTCTGCTTCTATCTGTCTTCTCCAAGAATTCCTTGGTCTTTCTCTTTGTCTTTTCCCCTGGGGATTCCAAAAAAGGACCTGTTAATTGCAATAGTGATAGCAGTAATAATAGTCTTAGCAATAGTAGTTCTAGGTTAATAGTGACTAGTAAAGGTAAAGTTCGAGACTTGGATTGGCGTCTTAGCACGCGAGCTTTCACTCATATGTGCTCGGCCACCTATCCAGAAGCGTTCGGAGACTTCTGGATAGTGTCGCTTCAAGCATCGAAACTCACGGTGCGAGACGGCATTTCTCACCTTCCCAGAGTGTTCTCCTTGTAGTCATTTCTGCTACCAGCTGGGTCGAATGCATGGGTATTTTTTTTTCCAACCACGACTACAACTCACACTGCTTCCAGTGGGAATCGAACACGGGTTGTCTGAACGTCGGTAACCCAGTCGGGTGGTTTTCGCAACTAGGCTACCGGGGCCCCCTAATAGTGATTAGTGACCTGGACTACTAAGAATAAGACATTGGGTTTCATATCACATAGGATACTGTTTTATTAGTAACTATCTTTGGCATGGGTGATGTACATTTAAAAAAAAATGCAAAGTAGGTTTTACTATAGAATTGTCATGTTCGTGCCTGGTCGTATGATCTTGTGGACGGAGACAAAAGATAGACTTGTCGTAACACGGAGACATCAAACATAGCGACTCGTATGGAATCAAGTGTCAGGAGACTGGCTCAAAAACGTCCAGCTTACTCTGAGTACATATAACAGCAAATTAAATATTTCTGCATTTAACTATATCACATGCTCTCCTCATTCTGGATTTAATATTTCTACAACAAAACCGCTAATCAGTTTCTACTTCTTAAGTCTAACAAAGGTCTGAGTTTATTGCCATTATCTAAGACGGACCAATCAGTTCTAATATTCTTAATCTGTCCTAAATAAAATCTTGCCTGTAATCATTGCTGCTAAAATATATACTCAAGTTTCTACTTCTTAAGTCTAACAAAGGTCTGAGTTTATTGCCATTGTCTAAGACGGACCAATCAGTTCTAATATTCTTAATCTGTCCTAAATAAAATCTTGCCTGTAATCATTGCTGCTAAAATATATACTCAAGTTTCTACTTCTTAAGTCTAACAAAGGTCTGAGTTTATTGCCATTATCTAAGACGGACCAATCAGTTCTAATATTCTTAATCTGTCCTAAGTAAAATCTTGCCTGTAATCATGGCTGCTAAAATATATACTCAGTTCTACCTATACAACCACTATCTGGGCCTAGATGTTGTCAGCCTTCAAGATGTTACCCAATCTCGCCACTAAATTCTCCTTGCTATTCTAATGCGACTTTCTCTCTTTAATTGCTGGCTTGCGATTCCCAAATCTAACAAAGAAGACTGACTTTCAGCTGGAAATCACGTGACCAAAACATGGTCTCACGAATTGACCTTCAATGACAATAATTTATGTCCTACAAACTACATGAGCATTTATTTTTATATTTATTTTTTTATATTTATTTTTTAATATTATTTATATTTATTTTTTATTTTAAATACATATGTGTACGTGTGTTGTATGTTAGTTCTTGTTGAAGGCCCATTGCCCCGGAACGTCGTTCCGGTTTGTGTTGTCCACTTGTTATTTGAAGCTTTTACCATACTATTTTTTATTTTTTTTCTCTATATATATAATTTTTTTTTTCTCTCTCTCTACATATTTTTTGTCTCTCTCTATATATATATTTTTTATATATATATATTTTTTTTTTCTTCTCTCTCGATATATATATATATATTTTTTTTTTTTTTCCTCTCTCGGTATATTTTTTTTTTCATTTCTCCTCATTATTAGCTTCACTGCAGCTTTGCATTTATGTGCATTTATTTGCATTGACCATACAAGATAAATCCCATGCTATTTTTAACTCTACTGAACTAAACTTTTCTACACGTCATGAGTGATGGTTGCCAGGTTCACCCAATACTAAATTTGTTAAAAAAAGGAAAAAAATATGTAAAGAGCCCAGTCACGTCAAGTGGCGTATAGGAAATATGGTGCTAGTGACCATACATTTTATATACCCTCAGCACATGATTTTTGGGATAATGTGGTCGGTATTACACCCTTGCCGTGAAATATTTATTTTCCCAGAAAAAATCCGGTACCCATTTAAGGTTGGGTGAACCCTGAAGCCGTCGGTTGGGATCGAACCCTATCTCTTGTCCTTTGTAGTCCAGTTAACTAAATTTGTACCGGTGTCTTTTTTTATGAGAATGAAAGACAGTACAGGCGCAATACCGGCCACATTATCCTAAACATAATGTGTTAATTAAAAAACATGAGCTCTTACAACAAATTCCCAATATGCGACCGTGTGACTTGAAGGGCTCTGTCTCAATTTTTCTTTTAAAAGTAGCCGCAGTAGTGAAAATGGTTGTGATGTAACGGTATTGGTGGTTGTAACTGGTAGAAGCAGCAGAATGTGTATTGTTGTAGTGGTAGCAATAGTGTTTGCACTAGTGCTGGTGTTGGTAGTAGCAGTAATGATCTTTGTAGTAGTGGTTGTAGCATTTGTAAAGGTAATAGTAGTAGTATTAGTAGTGAAAATGGTCGAGGTGTA
>JAVIAB010000124.1:85205097-85302597 GCA_032433765.1 Megaustenia siamemsis | reverse complement strand
GTTCGATCTTAATCGACGGCTTCCAGGTTCACCCAGCCTTAAAAGGGTACCGGGTTTCTTGTAGGAAAGTAAAGTAGCACGGGCGTAATACCGACCACATTACCCCAAAAATCATTTGCCGAAGGTCTAAAAAATTATGGTCACTAACACCATATTCCCTTTACGCCACTTGGCGTGACGTGGGCTCTTTACTTATTTATATGTTAAAAACTCAGTCCTCTGGCAAGACATTTTTCTTCAACAAATACTATAATAATAGTAATAATAATAATCAATAAATAACAATAATATTAAGCAGGTACAAATATAATATTGATGACCCTATAGGTCTGTATATCAGAGAAACAACGCAGACCATTTGTATAAACTTGACCAGTTCAATTATAACCGCTCTGTTGTAACATTCATTGAGTAGCATGCTGTCATTATTATTTCTATCAATAGTATCTATCTATCTATCTATCTATCTATCTATCTATCTATCTATCTATCTATCTATCTATCTATCTATCTATCTATCTATCTATCTATCTATCTATCCATCTATCCATCTATCCATCTATCTCTATCTCTATCTATCTATCTATCTATCTATCTATCTATCTATCTATCTATCTATCTATCTATCTATCTCTATCTCTATCTCTATCTATCTATCTATCTATCTATCTATCTATCTATCTATCTATCTATCTATCTATCTATCTATCTATCTATCTATCTATCTATCTATCTATATCTATCTATCTATCTATCTATCTCTATCTATCTATCTATCTATCTATCTATCTATCTATCTATCTATCTATCTATCTATCTATCTATCTATCTATCTATCTATCTATCTATCTATCTATCTATCTATCTATCTATCTATCTATCTATCTATCTATCTATCTATCTATCTATCTATCTATCTATCTATCTATCTATCTATCTATCTATCTATCTATCTATCTATCTATCTATCTATCTATCTATCTATCTATCTATCTATCTATATCTATCTATCTATCTATCTATCTATCTATCTATCTATCTATCTATCTATCTATCTATCTATCTATCTATCTATCTGATCTATCTATCTATCTATCTATCTATCTATCTATCTATCTATCTATCTATCTATCTATCTATCTATCTATCTATCTATCGATCTATCTATCTATCTATCTATCTATCTATCTATCTATCTATCTATCTATCTATCTATCTATCTATCTATCTATCTATCTATCTATCTATCTATCTATCTATCTATCTATCTATTGTCCTTTCGAGCAGAAGACAACATTTAGGAAGAAATTCTACAATCTTATCTCCGACGATGCCGCCATTAGGTACTCAAACTGTGCAGTTATGGGGACTGGTTGGTCTCGAGGCAAAACGCCGGCCTCGAGACAGCGAGACTGTGGGTTCAAATCCTGGCTTCACCGATTGGGATTTTTATTTATGATTTCTCTCTGCGGCAACCACGCCCGGCTGGAAACGTCAATTACTCATGGACGTGAAAAATATGGGTACCTCCGAAATCGGAGTTGCTGATCTGCCTGTGCGGCGAGGGACCTCTGGGCACACGGCTGCCATGGAAAAATGGATTAACATGCAAAATTCAGTTCCTAGTCTCCAGGGACTTCGTCAGAGGTAAAAGCTGGCGAACGAAAAAAAAAATATATATATATATTTATTTATTTTGAAAATCCTGACCATTAATACTGCTACAATTATTATTGTTATTAATTATATTATTATCATGTTATTATAATTTTTACTAGTATTATTACTATTTTATCATCATTATTGCTATCACTTATGCTGCCGCTATTATTATTATTATTGAATTCAACAGATCTAAACAGTGACGTTTGCATGAAGGACACAACATTTTTAAAAATAAAGAAAGAAAGAAAGAAAGAAAGAAAGAAAGAAAGAAAGAAAGAAAGAAAGTAGTAATAATAAATTTCAACTAAAAACCATTTATGATCATCATGACGAGGGTATTTGCCTTGAGGCAAATAAATATAAATGAATATTATTTTATAGGGAAACTTCTGAGGTGATATCTTAGTGAATCATTTCAGGGGAAGAGGTATGTTTACAGTACCTGGGGAAAAATCACAAATAATAAACAACAGAAAAAAAAGCAAAGAAAAGTAGTCGGCCCGAAGCAGGATTGAACCCGTATTCATCGACACAGCGCTTTGCCATGAGAACCAAACGTTAGAGCACACGGCCAAATCAGTTATCTTAAAATGTAGCTGTCATTGGTGATGTCTCCCGTAGGTCTGAATACTTGTCTCTTGAAAATATAGATACACAGTTTATTTCCCACTTATATTCGTAACACTATGCTGTAGTTTTCAGCACACACGCGTGGAAGACATCGCCAATGATAACTACTTTTTTAGGTAGATAAGTTGGCCATGTGCTCTGTGGTTTGGTTTCCGTGGCAAGGCGCTGAGCCGAGGAGTCCGGGTTCGATCCTGTTCGGACCGTCTATTGTTCTCTGTATTTTTTTTCTTTTGTTGATTATTTGCGATTTTTTTTCGAATGTTGTAAACATACCGCTTCTCCTGAAATTATTCTCATGTTTGCCTTGACACGGTCGGTGATAGCCCATATACGTTTCTGGCTAGTGACTCCGGGAACACACGCTACCTCACTGAAGCTACGTAAAACACCATTAGGATTTTACGGAAAAAAATACCCATATCTTCATTTTGAGAACCCGTGCATTAAATAAGGGGAAAAAACAATAACAAAGACCCCAAAAAATAATCTTGTAAATGGGCATTCGCAATTTGGGACCTCTTAACCAGAGACGTTTTACTGGTTTCTTTATCGCCTAGTACCAGACGTCAAGACACGAGCCTTGACCAAGGGCCGCCGGTAGTTACCGTCAGATTTGAGGATCAAATGTTCCCAGGAAATTAAACTAGACTTGGATTTACGGGCGCATGGACCTTGAGTTGCGTGATTTTAAGGAATCCAGCACCCACAGAACGTGTAGGACGACCTCATTAATATTCAGTTTGGAGCAGGAACAGCTCGGCGACACTCTGATCGGCGAACGCATCCTTGAACAAATGAGACCAACGCTTTACTTCGTCATTTCCTGTTCCTTACGACCTCTGCGCATGTGCAGGTCTGTACAAATGTCTCTTCCATTGGCAGTAATGTTGTCCAATGCAAATGAACGGAAATAGGGCAGACGAATACTCAAAGACTGTGGGAACTAGAAAGATGGAGAAACATTAATGTAACACAACGTTATGGCTGTTAAATCAGCGTTGTTTTGGTATGTTGAACTCACATAACAAAGATCAGATAAAATATGTTTTTTTTTTAAATCTTTAATGATCATGGTAGTGCAAAATAATTTTTTTTTTAATTTCAGTTGGTTTAAAATGATAACTTTGACAAGTACACTTCGTGGCGACTGCTCTTGGTATGCAGCTTGCAGTCTCCAGCCTTAGGCGCACACCATGAATGGAATAAAGGCCGCAATTATCGCAATCGGTGACTTATAGCTGACTGTGACGTCGTTAAGATGTGAAAGCCGTAGCTATGCTAGAGCCTAATTCATCTTCTTGTAGACGGTGGTAAAAGGAGCTGGTGGTGCGACAATATGGTCGTATATGAAGATAGTGCTAAGAGGAGGTGGTGATAAGCGGAGGTGGTGATAAGTGGAGGTGGTGATAAGTGGAGGTGGTGATAAGTGGAGGTGGTGATAAGTGGAGGTGGTGATAATTGGAGGTGGTGATAAGTGGAGGTGGTGATAAGTGGAGGTGGTGATAAGTGGAGGTGGTGATAAGTTGAGGTGGTGATAAGTGGAGTGGTGATAAGTGGAGGTGGTGATAAGTGGAGGTGGTGATAAGTGGAGGTGGTGATAAGTGGAGGTGGTGATAAGCGGAGGTGGTGATAAGTGGAGGTGGTGATAAGTGGAGGTGGTGATAAGTGGAGGTGGTGATAAGTGGAGGTGGTGATAAGTGGAGGTGGTGATAAGTGGAGGTGGTGATAAGTGGAGGTGGTGATAAGTTGAGGTGGTGATAAGTGGAGGTGGTGATAAGTGGAGGTGGTGATAATTGGAGGTGGTGATAAGTGGAGGTGGTGATAAGTGGAGGTGGTGATAAGTGGAGGTGGTGATAAGTGGAGGTGGTGATAAGTGGAGGTGGTGATAAGTGGAGGTGGTGATAATTGGAGGTGGTGATAAGTGGAGGTGGTGATAAGCGGAGGTGGTGATAATTGGAGGTGGTGATAAGTGGAGGTGGTGATAAGTGGAGGTGGTGATAAGTGGAGGTGGTGATAAGTGGAGGTGGTGATAAGTGGAGGTGGTGATAAGTGAAGGTGGTGATAAGAGGAGGTGGTGATAAGTGGAGGTGGTGATAAGTGGAGGTGGTGATAAGTGGTGGTGGTGATAAGTGGAGGTGGTGATAAGTGGAGGTGGTGTTAAGTGGAGGTGGTGATAAGTGGAGGTGGTGATAAGTGGAGGTGGTGATAAGTGAAGGTGGTGAAAGGAGAAAGTGGAGATAGAGAAGATGGGAGTAAGAGAAAGTGGTGGTAAGAGGAGATGGGCTCAACAAGATATGATGGTGAGGGCAGGTGGTGGTAAGTGAAGGTAATGTTTAGAGGAGGCGGTGATAAGAGGATGTAATGATAATAGGAAATGATAGCAAAAGGAGATGGTGATTAAAAAGAGATCATGATAAGCGGAGATGGTGGTAAAAGAAAGTCATAGTTAGAAGAGAGGATCATAAGTGGAGATGACTATAAGAAATTGTCTAAACATGGAAATAGAGACCTAGAAGGAAAAGTATAGCTGACTGTAAAATCTGTCTTGCTGAACTCGTATGTGGTGACTCCTGCAAGTAAAAAAATCAAGTCTCATCTACCGTAAAAAACATATAACACAAATTGTGCACATTTTCTACGCTGACAAGGTTAAAACTATTAACTCTAGGATGGAATCAAAAAGACCACCTCTTTCAAACAACAAATACACGTTGAGTTATTGCGTTATTTGTGAGTCATCATCATTGCACTCCGAATATGTTCATAGGTGCTCAGATCACTTCCACAGAAAGTCTGGCAGTGTCTACTGACGACTCCAGTTCCGTGTAGGTTGATAAGTCTTCTTACGCGCCCATTAAGTTTCTCGTTTCTGTCTGTGCCCATCTTAACTCCCATCTCTTTGGGTTCTGGTCGTGCTACTGAGTGAGTGCATGAGAGTCTAGACCATCCACAGCATCGACGTTCGGAGACCAAACACAATATTACTTGATATAATCCTTATAATATTATTATAATAATATAATATTATTAATATAACCTTAAACTGGAATCCTTATGTTAATCATTGAAATCATCATCATCATCAAGTACCAAGCCTGCTGGCGTAGGTGATCATGTCTCTGCACAATTTTCTATCTCGACTGCTATTTATCATTTCTGTTAACCTTCTGCCAAACCATTCTCTTAAGCTGTCTGGTATCTTTTCTCTTTGCTTCCCTCTATCTCTTCGTCCCTCAATTTTCCCTGTTGTTACAATATATTCCAGCTGTTCTTTTCTCATTACTTGGCCAAAAAATGATGTTTGTTTCTTCCTAATATTGGAAATTAGCTTTCTTTTTGCTTTGGCCTCTTTAAAAACGTCTTCATTACTCTTCTTAGGTGCCCATGGTATTCTCAACATTCTTCTGCACAACCACATTTCTACAGACTCCAGTGATTTTCTTTTCTGTTGTTCTATTGTCAATGATTCACATCCATATGTTAAGACAGGCTCTACATAACATTTAATGATTCTTTTCTTGTTTCTATTGTCAAAAATGGATTGCATAGTATCTTCCTCATTTTTTGGAAAGCTGCTTTTAATTATTGAAATAGTCAGGGCATTTTGTTTTTGTCTGATACGCGTTCAGGTAAACTTTTAGGAACTTAAACAGTTATTGAACTTCACAACTGACTTACTTTAGGTTTTTAATTTCCACTTGATAAATGTAGTGTAAATATAAGAGTGTGATATAAGTTAATGAATACAAATTAATTTGACATATAAAAATACACAGGAGCAACAGAGTCAAGTTGTTAAACTTCTTTCCTTACTTATTTGCCTTTCATTGTTAATGGGAGATGTAGTTTGTGGCCTGTTGCACTTCCGTTGCCTTCTCCTGCTGCTATGTTTCCTAGCGTTTCGAACATTTCATCAATCCACATTTTTCGTGGTCGGCCTTTGGGCCTGGTGTTCTCGCAACGCTTAATGAAGGCTTGTTGTGTTTTGCCTTATCTTTCCCTAGTACAATTTTTTAATATTCAGTTTTTGAAGGCTAAGGCGAATGGTAGCAACAGATTTGAAATTGTCAGCGAATCATAGCTGAAAACTTGCACCAGGATCGGTTAAAACCCATTGAGACACTACTCCACCTCTTCGTGGTGCCTCATGTAGCAGACTAACCAGACTAGTCTGGCCAAGTGATTAGGAATCGAACGGAAGATAACCCGGTACTCAAAAATGCGATCCTGATGTTGGATATGTTGGGCCAAAAGGCGCAAATATCACAGTTATACTGTGCAAACCACAACACAAAAACAATGCATCCACGCCAAATTAAAGCCCTTTTACGAGCGGATGATGAAGTGGTGTAATTCTTTAGTCATTTCGTCAATACAAGCAAGCGAATCGTTGGTGTATAAACTTGAACATTATCAGCGCCGCTTATCATTAGCACTTCAACTCTAATATTTCAATTAAACAGACAATGTGGGCATGATGCCAACATAAGAATGCAACATCCAACACTTTTAAACGTTCAAAAACATGTTACCTCCCTTGGGTAAAGGGCTCAAGTTAGAAATTGTCAACTATCACTGTGTAATTTGTTATAAACGTCCTCAGAAGATGATAGTGGTAATTCTGGTGTTCTCGTTAAACTGCCAGCTGAAAGCGGATCTGCCGAGTCAAGATATGCAGATATGGCAGCTCTGCTGTAAACTTCGGAAGAACCCACAAAAAATTATTTTAAACGCGAATTAAAATGTAAAGATAATTCAATTCACTCCCTCAGAATTAATACATGTATGTTCTTATTATTTCTTGGAAAATACAGTGTGTCTCAAATTGGCCTGCACGCTCTATATGGAGATAATGAATGGTAAGAGGAGGTGGTGATAGGTGGAGGTAGGTGGAGGTGTTGGTAAGTGGAGATTTTGGTAAGTGGAGATGGTGGTAAGTGGAGATGGAGGTAAGTGGAGATTTTGGTAAGTGGAGATGGTGGTAAGTGGAGATGGAGGTAAGTGGAGATGGAGGTAAGTGGAGATGGAGGTAAGTGGAGATGGAGGTAAGTGGAGATGGAGGTAAGTGGAGATGGAGGTAAGTGGAGATGGAGGTAAGTTGAGATGGTGGTAAGTGGAGATGGAGGTAAGTTGAGATGGTGGTAAGTGGAGATGGAGGTAAGTTGAGATGGTGGTAAGTGGAGATGGTGGTAAGTGGAGATGGAGGTAAGTGGAGATGGAGGTAAGTTGAGATGGTGGTAAGTGGAGATGGTGGTAAGTGGAGATGGAGGTAAGTGGAGATGGAGGTAAGTTGAGATGGTGGTAAGTTGAGATGGTGGTAAGTGGAGATGGAGGTAAGTGGAGATGGAGGTAAGTTGAGATGGTGGTAAGTGGAGATGGTGGTAAGTGGAGATGGTTGTAAATGGAGATGGTGGTAAGTGGAGATGGAGGTAAGTGGAGATGGAGGTAATTGGAGATGGAGGTAAGTTGAGATGGTGGTAAGTGGAGATGGAGGTAAGTTGAGATGGTGGTAAGTGGAGATGGAGGTAAGTTGAGATGGTGGTAAGTGGAGATGGAGGTAAGTGGAGATGGAGGTAAGTTGAGATGGTGGTAAGTGGAGATGGTGGTAAGTGGAGATGGAGGTAAGTTGAGATGGAGGTAAGTTGAGATGCAGGTAAGTGGAGATGGAGGTAAGTTGAGATGGAGGTAAGTTGAGATGGTGGTAAGTTGAGATGGTGGTAAGTGGAGATGGAGGTAAGTGGAGATGGAGGTAAGTTGAGATGGTGGTAAGTGGAGATGGTGGTAAGTGGAGATGGTGGTAAGTGGAGATGGTGGTAAGTGGAGATGGAGGTAAGTGGAGATGGAGGTAAGTGGAGATGGAGGTAAGTGGAGATGGAGGTAAGTTGAGATGGTGGTAAGTGGAGATGGAGGTAAGTGGAGATGGAGGTAAGTGGAGATGGTGGTAAGTGGAGATGGAGGTAAGTTGAGATGGTGGTAAGTGGAGATGGTGGTAAGTGGAGATGGAGGTAAGTTGAGATGGTGGTAAGTGGAGATGGAGGTAAGTGGAGATGGTGGTAAGTTGAGATGGTGGTAAGTGGAGATGGAGGTAAGTGGAGATGGAGGTAAGTGGAGATGGAGGTAAGTTGAGATGGTGGTAAGTGGAGATGGTGGTAAGTGGAGATGGAGGTAAGTTGAGATGGTGGTAAGTGGAGATGGTGGTAAGTTGAGATGGAGGTAAGTTGAGATGGTGGTAAGTGGAGATGGAGTTAAGTGGAGATGGTGGTAAGTTGAGATGGTGGTAAGTGGAGATGGTGGTAAGTGGAGATGGAGGTAAGTGGAGATGGAGGTAAGTGGAGATGGAGGTAAGTTGAGATGGTGGTAAGTGGAGATGGAGGTAAGTGGAGATGGAGGTAAGTTGAGATGGTGGTAAATGGAGATTGTGGTAAGTGGAGATGGTGGTAAGTGGAGATGGAGGTAAGTGGAGATGGAGGTAAGTTGCGATGGTGGTAAGTGGAGATGGTGGTAAGTGGAGATGGAGGTAAGTTGAGATGGTGATAAGTTGAGATGGTGGTAAATGGAGATGGAGGTAAGTGGAGATGGAGGTAAGTGGAGATGGAGGTAAGTGGAGATGGAGGTAAGTTGAGATGGTGGTAAGTTGAGATGGTGGTAAGTTGAGATGGAGGTAAGTTGAGATGATGGTAAGTGGAGATGGTGGTAAGTGGAGATGGTGGTAAGTGGAGATGGAGGTAAGTTGAGAAGGTGGTAAGTTGAGATGGAGGTAAGTGAAGATGGAGGTAAGTGGAGATGGAGGTAAGTGGAGATGGAGGTAAGTGGAGATGGTGGTAAGTTGAGATGGTGGTAAGTGGAGATGGTGGTAAGTGGAGATGGAGGTAAGTTGAGATGGTGGTAAGTGTAGATTGAGGTAATTGGAGATGGTGGTAAGTGGAGATGGAAGTAAGTGGAGATGGAGGTAATTTCAGACGGTGGTAAGTGGAGATGGAGGTAAGTGGAGATGGTGGTAAGTTGAGATGAAGGTAAGTGGAGTTGGAGGTAAGTGGAGATGGAGGTAAGTTGAGATGGAGGTAAGTGGAGATGGTGGTAAGTTGAGATGGTGGTAAGTGGAGATGGAGGTAAGTGGAGATGGAGGTAAGTTGAGATGGTGGTAAGTGGAGATGGAGGTAAGTTGAGATGGTGGTAAGTGGAGATGGAGGTAAGTGGAGAAGGTGGTAAGTTGAGATGGAGGTAAGTGGAATTGGAGGTAAGTGGAGATGGAGGTAAGTTGAGATGGAGGTAAGTTGAGATGGAGGTAAGTGGATATGGTGGTAAGTGGAGATGAGGTAAGTTGAGATGGTGGTAAGTGGAGATGGTGGTAAGTGGAGATGGTGGTAAGTGGAGATGGAGGTAAGTGGAGATTGAGGTAAGTGGAGATGGAGGTAAGTGGAGATGGAGGTAAGTGGAGATGGAGGTAAGTTGAGATGGAGGTAAGTGGAGATGGAGGTAAGTGAGATGGAGTGGAGTTAAGTGGAGATGGTGGTAAGTTGAGATGGAGGTAAGTGGAGATGGAGTTAAGTGGAGATGGAGGTAAGTGGAGATGGAGGTAAGTGGAGATGGTGGTAAGTTGAGATGGAGGTAAGTTGAGATGGTGGTAAGTTGAGATGGAGGTAAGTGGAGATGGAAGTAAGTGGAGATGGTGGTGAGTGGAGATGGTGGTAAGTGGAGATGGAGGTAAGTTGAGATGGAGGTAAGTTGAGATGGTGGTAAGTTGAGATGGAGGTAAGTTGAGATGGTGGTAAGTTGAGATGGAGGTAAGTGGAGATGGTGGTAAGTTGAGATGGAGGTAAGTTGAAATGGGGGTAAGTTGAGATGGTGGTAAGTGGAGATGGAGGTAAATGAGATGGAGGTAAGTGGAGATGGAGGTAAGTGGAGATGGTGGTAAGTGGAGATGGAGGTAAGTTGAGATGGAGGTAAGTGAGATGGAGGTAGTTGAGATGGTGGTAAGTGGAGATGGAGGTAAGTTGAGATGGAGGTAAGTGGAGATGGAAGTAAGTGGAGATGGAGGTAAGTGGAGATGGAGGTAAGTGGAGATGGTGGTAAGTTGAGATGGAGGTAAGTAGAGATGGAGGTAAGTGGAGATGGTGGTAAGCGGAGATGGAGGTAAGTGGAGATGGTGGTAAGTGGAGATGGCGGTAAGTTGAGATGGTGGTAAGTGGAGATGGAGGTAAGTGGAGATGGAGGAATGTTGAGATGGTGTTAAGTGGAGATGGAGGTAAGTGGAGATGGAGGTAAGTTGAGATGGTGGTAAGTGGAGATGGAGGTAAGTTGAGATGGAGGTAAGTGGAGATGGTGGTAAGTGGAGATGGAGGTAAGTGGAGATGGAGGTTAGTTGAGATGGAGGTAAGTTGAGATGGTGGTAAGTGGAGATGGAGGTAAGTGGAGATGGAATTAAGTGGAGATGGTGGTAAGTTGAGATGGTGATAAGTTGAGATGGAGGTAAGTTGAGATGGTGGTAAGTTGAGATGGAGGTAAGTTGGGATGGAGGTAAGTGGAGATGGAGGTAAGTGGGGATGGAGGTAAGTTGAGATGGTGGTAAGTGGAGATAGAGGTAAGTGGAGATGGAGGTAAGTGGAGATGGAGGTAAGTTGAGATGGTGGTAAGTTGAGATGGTGGTAAGTTGAGATGGTGGTAAGTGGAGATGGAGGTAAGTGGAGATGGAGGTTAGTTGAGATGGTGGTAAGTGGAGATGGAGGTAAGTTGAGATGGAGGTAAGTTGAGATGGAGGTAAGTTGAGATGGTGGTAAGTGGAGATGGAGGTAAGTGGAGATGGTGGTAAGTGGAGATGGAGGTAAGTGGAGATGGTGCTAAGTGGAGATGGAGGTAAGTTGAGATGGTGGTAAGTGGAGATGGAGGTAAGTTGAGATGGTGGTAAGTGGAGATGGAGGTAAGTTGAGATGGTGGTAATTTGAGATAGTGGTAAGTGGAGATGGAGGTAAGTTGAGATGGTGGTAAGTGGAGATGGAGGTAAGTTAAGATGGTGGTAAGTGGAGATGGTGGTAAGTTGAGATGGTGGTAACAGAGGGTGGTGGTAAGATGGATGTGATGGAAGAGATGGTGGTGGTAAGAGAGGATGGTGGTAAGAGAGAGTGTTGGTAAGAGATGGTGGTGGGAAGAGAGAGTGGTGGTAAGAGATGGTGGTAAGAGATGGTGGTGGTAAGAGAGAGTGGTGGTAAGAGATGTGGTGGTAAGAGATGGTGGTGGTAAGAGATGGTGGTGGTAAGAGAGAGTGGTGGTAAGAGATGGTGGTGGTAAGAGAGGATGGTGGTAAGAGAGGGTGATGGTAAGAGATGGTGGTGGTAAGAGAGAGTGGTGGTAAGAGATGGTGGTAAGAGATGGTGGTGGTAAGAGAGAGTGGTGGTAAGAGATGGTGGTAAGAGATGGTGGTGGTAAGAGATGGTGGTGGTAAGAGATGGTGGTGGTAAGAGATGGTGGTGGTAAGAGATGGTGGTGGTAAGAGATGGTGGTGGTAAGAGAGAGTGGTGGTAAGAGATGGTGGTGGTAAGAGAGAGTGGTGGTAAGAGAGAGTGGTGGTAAGAGATGGTGGTGGTAAGAGATGGTGGTGGTAAGAGAGAGTGGTGGTAAGAGATGGTGGTGGTAAGAGAGAGTGGTGGTAAGAGAGAGTGCTGGTAAGAGATGGTGGTGGTAAGAGATGGTGGTGGTAAGAGAGAGTGGTGGTAAGAGAGAGTGCTGGTAAGAGATGGTGGTGGTAAGAGAGAGTGGTGGTAAGAGATGGTGGTGGTAAGAGAGAGTGGTGGTATGAGATGGTGGTGGTAAAAGATGGTGGTGGTAAGAGAGAGTGGTGGTAAGAGATGGTGGTAAGAGATGGTGGTGGTAAGAGATGGTGGTGGTAAGAGATGGTGGTGTAAGAGATGGTGGTGGTAAGAGAGAGTGGTGGTAAGAGATGGTGGTGGTAAGAGAGAGTGGTGGTAAGAGATGGTGTTGGTAAGAGAGAGTGGTGGTAAGAGATGGTGGTGGTAAGAGATGGTGGTGGTAGGAGAGGTGGTGGTAAGAGAGAGTGGTGGTTAGTGGATGTGTTGGTAAGAAATGGTGGTGGTAAGAGAGAGTGGTGGTAAGAGATGGTGGTGGTAAGAGAGAGTGGTGGTAAGAGATGGTGGTGGTAAGAATGAGTGGTGGTAAGAGATGGTGGTGGTAAGAGATGGTGGTGGTAAGAGAGAGTGGTGGTAAGAGAGGGTGGTGGTAAGAGATGGTGGTGGTAAGAGAGAGTGGTGGTAAGAAATGGTGGTGGTAAGTGGAGGTAGTGGTAAGAGATCGTTGTGGTAAGTGAAGTTAGTGGTAAGAGAGGGTGGTGATGGTGGTGGTAAGAGAGAGTGGTGGTAAGTGGAGGCGATGGTAAGAGAGGGTGGTGGTAAGTGGAGAGGTGGTAAGAGATGGTGGTGATAAGTGGAGGTACTGGTAAAAGAGGGTGTTGGTGGTGATGGTAAGAGAAGGTTGTGGTAAGAGAGGGTGGTGATAAGTTGAGAGATGGTAAGAGACGGTGGTGGTATGAGACGGTGGTGGTAAGAGAAGGTGGCGGTAGGAGGGGATAGGGGTAAGAAAAGGTGAGGGGAAAATGATGGTGGTAGATGTAGATGTTGGGAAAAAAAGATGGTGGTAAATGTAGATGGTGGTAAATGGAGATGGTGGCAAATGGAGATGGTGGTAAATGGAGATGGTGGTAATATGATATTTGTGACATATCTCAATATGAGTGCGGTTTTTTACAGTTTATTATGTATCCCTTAAATGGCAGTTTGCGTGTTAGTATGTGTGTCCTTATGACTGTCAGTTGTGTGTTAATGTTGGTGTGTATAAGTCTGAGTATGTGTGTGTGTGTCTGTTGTGTGTGTCACTGTATTTGTGTATGTGTGTGTGTGAGTGTGTATCTGTTGTGAATCAATGTGGGTATGTGTGTCGGTGTGTGTCTGATATATGCCAATGTTGGTGTGTGTTTCAGCGTATGTGTCTTTTGTGTGTCTATGTGGGTGTATATGACGATGTGTGTATGTTGTGTATCAATGTACATATATGTATCGATGTATGTATTTTGGGTGTCAATGTGGATGTGTTGTACGTCAATGTGAGTGTGTCAGTGTGTTTATTATAGTGTGTGTGCCTGCTGTATATAAATGTGGATGTCAGTGTGTATGTGTCTGTATGCCAATTTGGACGCGTCTGTGTCTTTTGTATGCCCACGTGTGTATGTGTATCAGTGTGTGTGTGTGCTGTATGATAATGTGAGTGTGAGTGTATCTTATGTGTGTCAGTGTGAATGTGTCAATGTGTGTATTTCAGTGTGTAAGACTATTGTTTTCAGTGTGTGTACATTAGTGTATGTATGTCAGTGTGTATGTCTGTTATGTGCCAGTGTGTACATGTGTGTGTCAAAGTAGGTGTGTATCAGTGTGGATATGTGCTGTGTAAAGTGTGGGTGTGTGTTGTGTGACAGTGTAGGTGTGTTGTGTAACAGTGTGGGTGTGTGTTGTATGAAAGTGTGGGTTCGTGGTGCTGTGTGTCAGTGTGAATGTATGTATATATTTTAGTATGTAAATGTATGGGCGTGTCCGTGTGGGTGTGTGTTGTATGAAAGTGCGGGTTTGTGGTGCTGTGTTTCAGTGTGAATGTATGTATATATTTTAGTATGTAAATTATGGGCGTGTCCGTGTGGGTGTGGTTATCTAAGTTCCTAAATCATCTTCATTAAGAAAAAGCACGAATCCATAGTGCTCAGATCCTTTCATTAGCTCGCCCCCATACATAAATCCTATCTACCATGCATAAAGCGAAAGCCCTGAAGGTGATTTCATTTCAAATGCATTGGTTGGTCTCGAGACAAGATGCCGGCCTCCAGTCAGAGAGGTTGTGGGTTCAAATCCCGGCTACACCGGTTGGGATTTTTGTTTATGATTTCTTTCTGCGGCAACAGCAGTGAGGCCCGGCTTTAAACGTCAATTACTCATGGATGTAAAAAATATGAGTACCTCCGAAGTCGGTGTTATCTGCCTGTGCGGCGAGGGACCCCTGTGCACACGGCTGCGAGGGAAAAACGTATTAACAGGCAAAATTCAGTTCCTAGTCTCTAGGGACTTCGTCAGAGGTAAAAGGTGGCGAATAAAAAACAACTGAAATGCACAATCTCCAATGCACCAACGAAGACCTTGACCTAGAACTTCCTTAAACGCGCGTCTTGCGTCGTACGTAGCACGTGACAGTAGTTACAGTCTCTTGTGCTCAACCCATGATCAAGACTGTAGTAGCCGCACAGACGAACGTAGGTTTATGTTTGTTGTTAGAAGAAATAAACCTCTTTACATTTTGATTGTTACGGTTATGGAATATTTGGTTAGGATTCCGTATTTTCATTTACCAAAAGATGAGATATTCTTTGATATAAATAACCAACACTCATCATCGTCAGATACGATGTCTGCTGGCATAAGTGATCATGTCTCTTCACAACTTTCGATCTGGACACACATTTATCATTTCTGTTGTTGATCTTCTGCCAAGCCAATCTCTTAAGCTGTCTGGTCTCTTTTTTCTTTGCTTCCTTCTATCTCTTCATTCCTCAATTTTTCCAGTTGTTCCCTGCTCATTACATGGCCAAAAAATGATGATTGTTTCTTCCTAATATTGGAAATTAGCTTTCTTTTGCTTTGGTCTCTTTCAAAACGTTTACATAACTCTTCTTAGCTGTCTATCGTATTCTCAACATTCTTCTGTAAAACCACATTTCTACAGACTCCAGTGATTTTATTGTCAGTTGACCTATTGTCCATGATTCACATCCATATGTTAAAACTGGCTCTATATAACAATAAGAACTCTTTTCTTGTTTCTATTGTCAAAAATGGATTTGGATTGTATCTTCCTCATTTTTTGGAAAGCTGCTTTTGCCTGCAACCATCACTTCATGAATTTTTCTTCTTCAGCAGAAAGAATGTTCCAGAACAAATATCAGGCTACGTGTGTCTAGAAGTTGGTAAGCCAATAGAATAAAGTGAGCCGCGGTAGATCAGTGGTTAGTGAGCTGGACTACAAAGGAGAAGTGGTCGGGTTCGATCTTGATCGACGGCTTCCAGGTTCACCCAGCCTTAAATGGGTACCGCGTTTCTTCTGGGAAAGTAAAGCGGCACGGGCGTAATACCGACCACATTACTCCAAAAGTCATGTGCCGAAGGTCCTCAAAATTTATGGTCACTAACACCATATTCCATATTCGCCACGTGGCGTGACGGGGGTACTTTACTTTTTTTTCCTTTTACGGTCTGAAATAAACCAGACCATATGCTCACAGTAAACCAGTTCTCTATCCACAAATTCACCAGACCTTATGTCCACAGTAAACCAGTTCTCTATCCACAATTCACCAGACCTTATGTCCACAATAAACCAGTTCTTTATACACAATTCATCAGACAATATGTCCACAGTAAACCAGTTATTTAACCATGATTCATCAGAGCTCAAAACACTAAACCGATCCTCCAACCACATGATTTATCTGACCTTATGTCCACAGTAAAGCAGTTATCTAAACATGATTCATGTGACCTCACGTTCACAATTAAACAGTTCTGTAACCACAATTCACCATGTTCACAGTAAACCAGTTATCTAACCATAATTCACCTGACCTCATGTCCACAGTAGATCAGTTATCTAACCATGACTCATCTGACTTCATAAAGGTAAAGGTAAAGGTAAAGTACGAGACTTGAATCGGCGTCTTAGAACGCGAGTTTTTACCCATATGTGCTCGGCCGCCTATCCAGAAGTGTTCGGAGACTTCTGGATAGTGTTGCTTCAAGCATCGAATCTCTCGATGCAAGACCGCATTCCTCACCTACCCAGAATACTACTACACTGGTACCAATTTCTGTCAGCGGCTGGGTCGACCGCGGGGGTATTTTTTTTATCCAACAACGAATGCAACTTACACTGCTTCCAGCGTGAATCGAACACAGGTAATCTCGGTAGCCCAGTCGAGTGGTTTTTCAAACTACGATACCGAGGCCCCCATCTTGTATATAGGTCCTCATCTGACCTCATATCCACAGTAAACTATCTATCTAATCCACGAATTCATCTGACCTCATATCCACAGTAAACTAGTTATCTAATCCACGATTCATCTGACCGCATATCCACAGTAAACTAGTTATCTAATCCACGATTCATCTGACCTCATATCCACAGTAAACTAGTTATCTAATTCACAATTCATCTGACCTCATATCCACAGTAAACTAGTTATCTAATCCACGATTCATCTGACCTCATATCCACAGTAAACTAGTTATCTAATCCACAATTCATCCGACTTCATATCCACAGTAAACTAGTTATTTAATCCACAATTCATCTGACCTCATATCCACAGTAAACTAGTAATCTAATCCACGATTCATCTGACCTCATATCCACAGTAAACTAGTTATCTAATCCACGATTCATCTGACCTCATATCCACAATAAACTAGTTATCTAATCCACAATTCAACTGACCTCATATCCACAGTAAACTAGTTATCTAATCCACAATTCAACTGACCTTATATCCACAGTAAACTAGTTATCTAATCCACAATTCATCTGACCTCATATCCACAGTAAATCATCTTGCTAACCACGACACTACCTCTCATTCCTTATATTAAAACAAAGTCACGAAATTTACACAAAAATTGATGCAGAAAAGTCAACAACAAAAACTATCGTCTCTACCTCAGAAAACTGCGTGAAGACAAAAGACACGACCCCACATTACCAGCATCACGTGATGCTGGAAGCTAATGATCAATGACAAGAAAATGACACCATCATTTTTCCACCTGTCTTCACATTAATGTTTTAATACAATGACGAGCACATGCCGTAACTGCTGCAGCACCACCGCCACTCAAATGATTCATTAACCACTTTATACGGAACGCTTGTGTATGGCTTTACTTCCTTACTTAGTTTTGTTAGAATACTTGGATAAAGATCAAGAGGAAGACCTAGAAGAAGATGGATAGATGCAGTGATAGAGACATATAACAACAAAAGGAAAATCGCTAATTCAGACAGTTCGAGCAGCTCAAGAACGACACATGATATAAACCACGACAACTTTTATGTACTAGTGAAAAAAGAAAAGATGAAAAGAAGAATAAGATTTTGTATTGCTTTATCTTTAATTATCATATTTATGACAAAGCGTTTAAAAAAACTATAAATGAATAAGTTATAAAGTGATATAAGAAATGACAACATATATATGTGTAGACAAAGTTATTAAAAAATAATAACCACACATACAATCTATATGTAAGGGTAAAATTAAAGTACGAGAATTGAGTTGGAGTCCTAGCAAGCGAGTTTCCACTCATATGTGCTCGGCCGCCTATCAAGTAGTGTTCCGGAGACTTCTGGATAGTGTCCTTTCAAGCATCGAAACTTACGATGTGAGGTGGCATTCCTCACCTTCCCAGAGTACTACATCATCATCATCATCGTGTGCTCTCTCCGCAACGAAGGTTGGCTACCATGGATCGCCATTCTACTCTGTTTCTTGCTTTGATGGTGCAGGCGGCTGACATAGATTGACTTGTCCATCTTTTGATGTTACTCGTCCATGTTAGTCTTGGTCTGCCTCTGCCTCTTTTGCCTTGTATTTTTCCTTCAAATATTACTTTTAGTAGGCTGTTGTGTCTTTTAACATGCCCCAAAATTTCATTTGTCTTGTCTTAATTGCGTTCAGCAGTTCTCTTTTTATTTTCAGTTGTTTTAAAACTTCATCGTTTGTTATCTTTTGTTTCCATCCAATTCTTCCTATTCTTCTATAAATCCACATTTCAAAGGCTTCAATTTTCTGTTCTGTTTCCTTGTCTAATGTCCCTGTTTCTGCACCATACAGGAATATTGAGAAGATGTAACATTTTGCCATTCTTAGTTTCAGCCCTGCTGATATTTGTTTTGTTGTTAGTATATTTTTCATGGCATTTAAATTACTTTTTGCCATACCTATTCTTTTGTTTATTTCAGTTTTGCATTTTCCATCCTTGGTTATAGTATGTCCTAGGTAGTTGTAACTCTGGACTGTCTCCAGATGTGTTCCCTCAACTGTGATATTTAATTGTAGGTCTTGAGAATTGTCTTTGTTTATGATCATAGTTTTAGTCTTTTTGACAGTCATTTCTAGTCCATATTTTTTGCTTGTTGTGTTTATCACATTAAGCAATTGTTGTAGGTCTTTAGGATTTTCTGCTAGTAGAACAGTATCATCAGCATATCTCAGGTTATTGACTATCTTTCCATCAATGTTTAGACCTGGTATCTCTGAGATGTTTTTAAAGATTTACTCAGTGTATAGATTGAACAAGCTTGGTGATAGGATGCATCCTTGTCTTACTCCTCATTTTATGTCCATGGGTGTAGAGTTCTCCTTGTTATATCTTATTATTGCTGTTTGCTCCCAGTACAAATTACATATTAGTCGTATGTCTGCGTCGTCTAGATTTATATCCTTTAGGCAGTCTATAAGTTGGTTAAGAGTACTACCCTGATACAAATTTCTACCTGCCGCTGAGTCGACCGCGGGAGATATTTTTATTTCCAACCACGAGTACAGCTCACTCAAAGCTCTCCTCCCCTGATCTCTGGGTAAAGAAATCCTATGTCTATCCCTCTCGGATAGCAGCTTGAAAAAGGAAACCACATGTTCACTCTGATCACGTTAAAGACTCCATGACAGGTGGAATTCGAAGAGTAAAGTAAGTAAAGAGCCCCGTCACGCCAAGTGGCATATAAATATTATGGTGTTAGTGACCATAATTTGTACAGGCCTTTGGCACTTGATTTTTGGGGTAATGTGGTCAGTATTATACCTGTGTCACTTTTCCTTCCCAGAAAAAAATCCGGTAACCATTTTTTTTTCTTTTTTTTTTTTTTTTTGCACTCGCTAGCTTTTACCTCTGACGAAGTCCCTACAAACTAGGAACTGAATTTTGCGTGTTAATCCGTTTTTCCCTGGCAGCCGTGTGCACAGGGGTCTCTCGCCGCACAGGCAGATAACTCCGTCTTCGGAGGAACTCGTATTTTTTCCGTCCATGAGTAATTGACGTTTCAAGCTGGGCCTCGGTGCTGAGACCAGGAGTGGTTGCTGCAGAGAGAAATCATAAATAAAAATCCAAACTGGTGTGGCAGCCGGGATTTGACATCACAACCTCTCTGTCTCGAAGCCAGCGTCTTGCCTCGAGACCAACCAGTCCCCCCGGTACCCATTTAAGATTGGGTGAACCCGGAAGCCGTCGGTTATAATCGAACACCACTTCTTGTCCTTTGTAGTTCAGTTCACTAACCAATCAGCTTTCGCTGCTCCCATGAATTCGAAGAGTAGGTCAGGCAAAATTGAAAGGAAAAACATTCCCAAGGCGTCCAAACTCTTGATGATAATAAAATAAGAGTATATGAGTTTTACTCATCGACGGAAAAAATGAGTACCTCCGAAGTCGAAGTTTTCTGCCTGTGCGGCGAGGGACCCTTGTGCACACGGCCGCAAGGGAAAAATGGATTAACACGCAAAATTCAGTTCCTAGTCTCTAGGGACTTCGTCAGAGGTAAAAGCTGGCGGATGAAAAAATGAATAAATAAATAATAAAATAAGAGTAGCGCTAAAGACGGAGAATATCTGTTTTTAAGGGGAAGGACACGTGATCACAGGGCGGGCGGTGTGACAAACTGAATAAAAAAGTGATATGCACGTACAATTTAGCACCTTAGGTCTTCGCTTAAGATACAAAGCACGCAAACAGACAAAAAAACGATCAATTAATAAGGTGGTAGAAAAAAATATAAACTGTCAGATAATTTACTGGAGTCAGCTTAAGGGACAAAGTTGGAAGTGAAGATGATAAAAGGGGGGGGGGGATGAGATTAATTCCGCTTTAATGTATTTTATGTAAAGAAAAAAAAATGTATTGGTTTTGTCACGTGCCAAGGTTGAAGCTAGCAAACCACACAACTATAACAAATAAAATTGCACTAAAACAACAATACAAATATACGTTTTAATAGATGAATTGACGGATTAATAAACATTCAACGAAACACGACAAAAGAAGAAGCCAACGAAAGTACAATAATCCGCTAACTATTTCTCGACTAGACTCTAAAAAGGCAAATAAAGATGGAAGGAAGAAAAGAGAAAAAATAATTGTAAGCGAATCCGTGTTCTTAAATTAAATCGCCTTGCTACAAGTGAAATTCAGAAATGTTGTTATCAACCGACATCTGAGCGGTATGTTTATTTATATTTTTTTACCCCCAAATTCTGCATTATCAATTACCATTTACATAGACGGAGTTTGTCGAGTGTATCCATTTCTCTAATGTTCTTAGAGTGTCACGAATTGAAGTTAATCCAGCGGTTAGGGTACTGGCTTCTCTATTCAAATGTTTGAGGCTTTCTCCATTGTTGAGCTAAGCTTCGTTTTGGAGAAGATCTTGTTGCTATTATTGGCTCACTAGAGCTGCGGATTTGGTCGTGGCGTTCTGCTGTAGCCAATGAAATGTTCAGGAATAAGTGAATATGTGAATCAATCCAGAGGAAGAGGTATGTTTACAGCACTCGGAAAAAAATGACAATTAATCAACAACAGAAAAAAAATGAATGAATATTATATGGTCCGAAGCAGGATCGAACCCGTACTCCTTGGCACAGCGCCTTGCCACAAAAAGCCAAAAAATCCGGAACACTGCCAACTCGGCTAACTAAAAAATTAGCCATCATTTGCGATGTCTTTCTTGCAGGTGTTCTCATGACTATAGCATAAGGTTACGATCACGGCTCGGGAATAAATTGTGTATCTGTATTTTTCCCGTGTCCAATTGTTGGTCGTATATCTTTCCAGTTTTTCTTAATTATTTCTTTTTTTATTTGTATGCGGTGATCCCTGCCAAGCTTTCTCTTTTAGTCCCTGCCAACGACTGGATACTCTGTCGTTCGTCCAAAAATGACGTCAGTTGATCGTAATTACGTTGTGTTGTAGTTTACAGCAAGCTGCAAGTATTAGCCTGTTACGGTCCAATATATCCGACAACTGCATGGCATTTTTGTGACCAAATTATTGCCTTTCTTTTTTCGGTTCCTACTCTCTTTGTGACGTTAATTAATAGGAACTAGTCCCACTTCTAGCCCTTCACCAGTTCTGGTTTGCTGTTCTTGACTTATGCAGGTACCTATGTGTCAAGGATCACTTTCAACCTAGAACGTATGTCCATGTTGCACGTCTTCGGTCTCGTCCAAACAAGTGGACAACACATATCACACTCATGAAAATGTGTATAGTAAAGATCATTTTGATATAAACTTCACAAAATCTATTATACCCGAATATTTTGATGTGCCGAGCTGCAATGGCTATCTTGATATCATGGGTACTGCTTGTAAAGTTAGATTGTATCCATTTTAGACATGATTAAAGGTTAGATCTTCTATGTAGATGCCAGACCCCCAAATCTCCATATCGTTGCTGTGTTTCACACAGGATATTATTAGCAAGCTCAGCTGAGATGTTTACTCGCGTTTTCCTGATGACTAAAGGAATAGTTAGACCTCTTCTTCATCATCATCATCATCAAGTACCGGGCCTGCTGGCGTAGGTGATTATGTCTCTCTACAATTTTCGATCTCGAGTTATTATCATTTCTGTTGTTGACCTTCTGCCAAGCCATTCTCTTAAGCTGTCTGGTAATTTTTCTCTTTGCTTTCCTATATCTCTTCGTCCTTCAATTTTCCCAGTTGTAACAATATATTCCAGCTGTTCTCTTCTCATTACATGGCTAAAAAAAAGATGATTGTTTCTTTCAAATATTGGAAATTAGCTCTCTTTTTGCTTTGGCCTCTTTCAGAACGTTTTCATTACTCTTCTTAGCTGTCCATGGTATTCTCAACATTCTTCTGCAAAACCACATTTCTGGACTCCATTAATTTTCTTGTCCTATTGTCCATGACTCACATCCATACGTTAAAACTGGCTCTATATAACATTTAGGAACTCTTTTCCTTGTTTCTATTGTCAAAAATGGATTGAATTGTATGTTCCTCATTTTTTGGAAAGCTGCTTTTACCTGAGCAATTCGTTGTTTGCAGTAGAAGGGTGAGCCTTTCTGCTGAACATATTACTCCAAAATGTATCCATTAAAAAATATGAAAACTAATACTACAGGAATAGGAGAGGTAAATGTTTTTCCCCGTTTTTTACCTTCCACGCTTCTGTGAGCCATATATTCATTTGTTATCTTTATATTTGTCGACTTGAGTATAAACCGGATAATAAACTGATGTTCTCTTTGTCGCCAAATCAGTGATGTAACAAATACAATACTGACAAACCGACAATATAAATATAAATTATCGGAGGTAAAATACCGACAAATAGAAGAAATTGAAGGGCAATTAGAAATAGAGAACATGATGATTCAGTGAGAAATAGAGAAACTGATGATTCATTGAGAAATAGAGAAAATGATGATGGGCAGTGAGAGATAGAGAAATTGAATGGCAGTGAGAGATAGAGAGATTGTTGGGCAGTGAGAGATACAGTGACTGGTGGGCAGTGAGAAATAGAGAGATTGATGGGCAGTGAGAGATAGAGAGACGATGGGCAGTGAGAAATAGAGAGATCGATGGGCAGTGAGAAATAAAGAGATTGATGAGCAGTGAGAAATAACGAGGGCAAGATGGGCATTGAAAAAAATAGATAGATTGATGGGCAGTGAGAAATAGAGAGATTGATGGGCAGTGAAAAATAGAGAGATTGATGGGCAGTGATAGATAGAGAAAGTGGTGGGCAGTGAGAAATAGAGAGATTGTTGGGCAGTAAAAGATAGAGAGGCTGGTTGGCAATGAGAAATAGAGAGATTGATGGGCAGTGGGAAATAAAGAAGTTGATGGGCAGTGAGAGATATAGAGATTGGTGGGCACTGAGAAATAGAGAGATCGATGGGCAGTGAGAGATAGAGAAAGTGGTGGGCAGTGAGAAATAACGAGAATGATGGGCAGTGAAAAATAGATAGATCAATGGGCAGTGAGAAATAGAGAGATTGGTGGGCAGTGAGAAATAGATAGATTGATGGGCAGTGAGAAATAGAGAAACTAATGTGAGACAGTGAGAAATAGAGAAATTGATGGGGTGTGAGAGATAGAGAAACTAGAGAGCAGTGAGAAATAAAGAAACTTATGGGCAGTAAGAATTGGAAGAAATTGATGATGCAGCGACAAAATTACATGAGGTGGAAAGTTTTTGTATGACGTCACTAGAGCCTTATAGCAAGCCCTCGACGCTGGCTCGTCGGGGACGTCGTGTGTAGGGGCACGTCTTCGGCGCCATGGAAGTTGAATTAAGAAAAGTAAGAGACAGATTATTGTGGAACAAAAGTCTGTGACGATCTCAGAAATAACAGCCCCAAATTTGCGTTTAAATTTCCGGCAGCGAAGTGGCGGCCTGGAGTCGGGTCCAGACGTCTCGCAACACGCTGAGTCCACCCCGAACAATAATCGCCACGCTACGGTGGACAATTTTCTCTAATCGGGGCTGACGTTCCGGTGGAAAGGCCCTGTAGCGCGCTCAACGATTCAGAATCTTATCCTCAAATCTTTCAGGTCTGGTCTAGGGCTTAAGGCGTCCGGCCGCCGCAAGCGATGCCATTAGAGCGTCTTCCGCCAGGCGTCCTTCTGGAGAACTGCACAAATCAGACTGCAGCCCCCAAAGCCACCCTTATGTTCGTTACCTCACCAGGAGGGGACATCCTAGGACTCGAATTAGGATATGCCTGATAAAGGGACTCTCTCTGCTTCACGTTGCGCTGACTTCATTGTTAGGAAATTGCAAAATTGAACCCAAATGGGCGGTTACTAATATGACCTGAGATAAACGCCCTTAGATGTTTTGTCCTGGTGTCATAGGTAATACAATATTGTCGCAAATAATGTGTTTTCAGTGTGTTTTACCTCGCTGTTAGTTGAAGGCTAACATCAACATCAAAACTTGTAAAGTTGTGACTCGTAAAGGTAGCTACGAAGTATTTGACATCTTCGGAGATTACGTTGTTTGTATGATATTAACTGAACCTACCTAACTGTACTAAGGGAACCTACCAATTTCTTTTCAGTAGAAACAGACACGTGCCATTACCAGTGGCTCTAGTAGTTTACCGTTTATACATAGCTGCAGGACGAAAAGAAAAAAAAAGGAGAAAAAAAATTGTATGATTACAGCTACCTGACGGACAATACAAAACCACAACGGCGTTAAGGTTTAGTAGGTCTTCAGCAGGAACAATGGACAACACTCACAAATATGTAAATAAGTAAAATTTACACTACATCAGAGCCGCAACGCCATTTTGATTTTGTGTTATCTCTCACCTGCGTAAAGCTGTAACCATACATTTTTTTTTTTAAAGAATGAAAATGTTCCTTTATGTTCTGTCTCCTATCGTGACTCCTTTGTTCTTTTTAGATTTTCATTTTATTCTCAACATTGTTATGAAAAATCTCATTTATGTGGTCTCTAAGTACGTTCTTGTTTTCTTACTCATCATCTATGATTCACTTCCATACAAAAGGATTGCTTCTATGTTGTTTTATATAACGGTTCTTCCTTGCTTCTATTAACAAAAATTAAATGTGCACAATGTTTTTTTTCATGAAAAACTGTGTTTTATTTGGCGAGATTGCATTTAATCTTAGAAATGCTTGAGCTATCTCTTATTGTGTATATTATCCATATATCCATTATCCATATGGAGATTACGGAATTATGCCACTATGTTTGGATTCCCATATGATTGTTACAGAGATAACCCAAAATGAGTGACTTACAATTACCCACGATGACTAACTTGTCTTTATGGTGTTTACACGTATATAGAATAAAAGCTTTGATGCTAGAACCTATGGCAGCGAGTACCATCAAAGCAAGAGAAAGGGTCGAAACACCGCTCCACTGCAGCAAGAAGTAGATATGGACATCGTACAAAATGATTATTAAATGTCTAAACTTCCATTATGTTAAATCACAAATACGAAGATAAAGTCCGTAAATTTCTCAAAGTTATGATCGTTACAGCAGATCAGATTTGTTGTTTATGTCTAGAGTTCATCCAACAGCTAGTGCGAATGAATAATCCACTTCGTTGTCCGCCCTCAATAAGTGAGAGATGTTGCCCGTGTGGTTATCGGGAACCAGACCATGGGATAGAGCCACTGTCACCTCTTATTCTACCTTTCAACTCCCTGTGGAGCAAAGGTCTTCAACAAACACTTTCCAAGCCATTTTTGTCTTGTCATTCTTTTTAGATCGTTTCATTTCTTCCTCATCATCTTCATCTCTGCTTCCATCTATCTTCTCCAATAATATTTTGGTCTCCCTCTTTGTCTCTTCCCCTGAGGATTTCAAAAAATGGCATGTTACGTAATACTCTCCGTTGTCTACCGCAGTGCGTGTCCCACCCAGCGCTACCATTTTCGCTGTATCTCTTTATCCGTTGGTATTTGACTGGGACTGTTCCATAATTCTACGCTAGTGACTTTGTCCTGCATTGTCACCTGCCACTCATATAACAGGTAATTAAAGAAATTGGGGCCAAGATCTTCGCCTGTACTACGAATCCAATGCTCCTGATCTGAAAACATTGTCGATGCTTTTGCTGGTCTGTGTCTGGCATGCTTCAAACTGAGCAAACGTGTGAGGAGAGGCTCTAAGCACTGTGGAGTTGTTCGTTGTGCAGTGAAGGTTGTCTGTCCACCAAAGTAAATTTCTTCTTCTTCCCTTCCTCATTTGCCTTTCAGCGTCGAGGGGAGATATAATTTGCGGTCGTTTGCTCTTCTGTTCGCCTCTGCTGCTGTTGTGTTTCCTAGTGCTGCTAATATTCCATCGATCCATCTTTTTATATTTATTTATCTCCATCTTCTGTGCATTTCTCTGAGCATGAAACGTTTATCCCTTACCGACCTGCTGAGTCAGTCGTAAGTTAAGGGCTTAACTTAAGAAAAACACACGTTGGGGGTTTAGCCAGGCTGATGTTCCCCCAACGTGTTTGATCGCTAAGGTCTCACATGCGATCTTTTACAATCTAACTATAAATTTTTAGCTAAAGTAAACAAGAAGTGTAAAGTCTTTTATAGGCAAACCTTGATCAGGTGGCAAAATGTATTAAAGATTCAAAGTTCAATAATGAGAAGGAAGGAAAAGGGAATAAAGAAGATCCACAAGAGGATGAGATAACAGAAATTACGATGAGCGCATGCGCCAGACACACATCAGGGCTCGACTTTCAAGGCAACAAAAGTGGCGGAAAGTCATGAAATAAATGAGGTAGCTCAAAGGATTTACTGGCAGCAGCCGTTTTGAATTTTATATTTGTTACAAAATCGATTATTGACAATATTATTTCATATAACATACAATATATTGCTGACAATCTTCAGTTCATGTTTGTCAGTAGATTAATTCTGAAAATTTTCAATTCATGTACGTACATTATTGAATTTTTGACAATCTTCAACTCATATCTGTCACAAAATGAATTTCAGGCATCTTTAATTTAAATATGTGGCGAGGTGAAATTTCGATAATGGTCAATTCATATTTGTCACAAGATCTCTAGCTGACATTTTTCTGTTTATATTTGTCAAAGAATCTTTAACTACCATTCTTCTATTCATATTTGTCACAGTATCTTTAGCTGACATTCAACTTTTCATATTTGTCTCAGAATCTTTAGCTGACATTCTTCTATTCATATTTGTCACAGGATCTTAAGCTGACATTCTTCTATTAATATTTGTCTCGGGATCCTTAGCTGACATTCTTCTATTCATATTAGTCTCGGGATCCTTAGCTGACCTTCTTCTATTCATATTTGTCTCGGGATCCTTAGCTGACATTCTTCTATTCATATTTGTCACATGATCTCTAGATCACATTCTTCTACTCATATTTGTCACATGATCTCTGACATTCTTCTATTCATATTTATCACAAGATCTCTGACATTCTTCTATTCATATTTATCACAAGATCTCTGACATTCTTCTATTCATATTTATCACAAGATCTCTGACATTATGCTATCCATATTTATCACAAGATCTCTGACATTCTTCTATCCATATTTATCACAAGATCTCTGACATTCTTCTATCCATATTTATCACAAGATCTCTGACATTCTTCTATCCATATTTGTCACATGATCTCTGACATTCTTCTATCCATATTTGTCACATGATCTCTGACATTCTTCTATCCATATTTATCACAAGATCTCTGACATTCTTCTATCCATATTTGTCACATGATCTCTGACATTCTTCTATCCATATTTGTCACATGATCTCTGACATTCTTCTATCCATATTTATCACAAGATCTCTGACATTCTTCTATCCATATTTGTCACATGATCTCTGACATTCTTCTATCCATATTTATCACATGATCTCTGACATTCTTCTATCCATATTTGTCACAAGATCTCTGACATCTTCTAGATCGCGTTCTTCTAAACATATTTATCACAAGATCTCTGACATTCTTCTATTCATATTTATCACAAGATCTCTGACATTCTTCTATCCATATTTATCACAAGATCTCTGACATTCTTCTATCCATATTTATCACAAGATCTCTGACATTCTTCTATCCATATTTATCACAAGATCTCTGACATTCTTCTATCCATATTTATCACAAGATCTCTGACATTCTTCTATCCATATTTATCACAAGATCTCTGACATTCTTCTATCCATATTTGTCACATGATCTCTGACATTCTTCTATCCATATTTATCACAAGATCTCTGACATTCTTCTATTCATATTTGTCACAAGATCTCTAGATCGCGTTCTTCTAAACATATTTGTCACAAGATCTCTGACATTCTTCTATTCATATTTGTCACAAGATCTCTAGCTGACATTCTTCTATTCATATTTGTCACAAGATCTCTAGCTGACATTCTTCTATTCATATTTGTCACAAGATCTCTAGCTGACATTCTTTTTCATTCATATTTGTTACACGATCTCTAGCTGACATTCTTCTATTCATATTTGTCACAAGATCTCTAGCTGACATTCTTCTATTCATATTTGTTACACGATCTCTAGCTGACATTCTTCTATTCATATTTGTCACACGATCTCTAACTGACATTCCCCTATTCATATTTTTCACAAGATCTCTAGCTGACATTCCCCTATTCATATTTTTCACAAGATCTCTAGCTGACATTCCCCTATTCATATTTTTCACAAGATCTCTAGCTGACATTCCCCTATTCATATTTGTCACAAGATCTCTAGCTGACATTCCCCTATTCATATTTCTCACATGATCTCTAACTGACATTCCTCTATTCATGTTTGTCACAAGATCTTTAACTGTCATTCCCCTATTCATATTTGTCACAAGATCTCTAACTGACATTCCCCTATTCATATTTTTCACAAGATCTCTAACTGACATTCCCCTATTCATATTTGTCACAAGATCTCTAACTGACATTCCCCTATTCATATTTGTCACAAGATCTCTAACTGACATTCCCCTATTCATATTTGTCACAAGATCTCAAGCTGACATTCTTCTATTCATATTTGTCACAGCAACTGCACAAGGACATGGAAACATTTCGAAACCAAGCAGAAAATAACCCTTGCCAGGAACACCACAATAACTACCTGCATGCTTAAGTCAAATTTCAATGGACTAAACTACAAGCCAGACGGAGAAGCTGGAAAGAGAAAACAAAGTCCTTGAATCTTGAACGAGACACAAGAAAAGTGTGGAAGCTTGTAAAACAGCTGAATGGTGAGGGTACAGAAAGGAACTCCAACATTACACTAAAGAAGGATGGAGACATCCTAACAGGTAAGCATGCAGCAAATTACTTTGCAGACTCCTTTGTAAATGACAATAATATTGAAATTAGCATAGAGACACGACAAGAGACCTGTTTAACACAATAAAATGCAAGACAAGAAGAGACCACACATGAAGTCATGGAAATACCCATTACACAAAGAGAGCTAGAGCTGGCAATATCCAAATTAAAAATGAAAAAGGTCACCAGGCAGTGATGGAGTGTCCAATGAAATGATTAAGAACTTGGGAACTGCAGCTAAAGCAAAACTACTGCAGATCTACAACATTTGCTGGATCACAGGTAGATTGCCACAGGCATGGAGAGAAGCAATTATGATACCATTACTAAAGCCAGGAAAAGATGGTTCAACGACACCCAGCTATAGACCAATCAGCCTTACAAGCTATTTGTGTAAAACAATGAAACATATAATCAATCTCAGACTGCAGTGGTACCTGGAAAGGGAAAATCTCCTTGTCCCACAACAAGCAGGCTTTAGACAGTGTTACTCTACCGAAGATCAGGCAACATATCTTTCCCAGGAAATTAAGGATGCGTTTCAGGAAAAGAAACTGGTACTAGCTGCATGGATAGACCTAAAGAAAGCATTTGATAAGGTATGGAAGGAAGGGCTTTTGAAGAAACTGAGAAATTATGGAGTAAATGGCAGGATGTACAAATGGGTCAAAGCATACTTGCATAACAGGAGAGCCAGAGTGCAACTGGATGGTCTTAAGAGTAAGAAGGTCTTACTGCGCCAGGGCATTCCACAGGGAGGGGTACTATCTCCAACACTTTTTCTGATCTACATCAATGACCTAGTTACTGAACTACCACATGGCATCAAAGTGGCAATGTATGCAGATGACTTGGTAATGTAGTAAAAACAGATAACGAAGAAGATTATTCATTCATTTAGTTGTAAAAGCAGATAACGAAGAAGATTATTCATTCATTTGGTAGTACAAGCAGATAACGAAGAAGATTAATCATTCATCTAGTAGTAAAAGCAGAGAACGAAGAAGATTAATCATTCATTTAGCAGTAAAAGCAGAGAACGAAGAAGATTAATCATTCATTTAGTAGTAAAAGCAGAGAACGAAGAAGATTATTCATTCATTTAGTAGTAAAAGCAGGTAACGAAGACGATTATTCATTCATTTAGTAGTAAAAGCAGATAACGAAGAAGATTATTCATTTATTTAGTAGTAAAAGCAGATAACGACGTAGTTAAAGCAGATAACGAAGAAATTATTCATTCATTTAGTATTAAAAGCAGGTAACGAAGAAGATTATTAATTCATTTAGAAGTAAAAGCAGATAACGAAGAAAATTATTCATTCATTTAGTAGTAAAAGTGGATAACGAAGAAAATTATTCATTCATTTTTAGTAGTAAAACTGGATAACGAAGAAGATTATTCATTCATTTAGTAGTAAAAGTGGATAACCAAGAAAATTATTCATTCATTTAGTAGTAAAAGCAGAGAACTAAGAAGATTATTCATTCATTTAGTAGTAAAAGTGGATAACTAAGAAGATTATTCATTCATTTAGTTGTAAAAGTGGATAACGATGTAGATTATTCATTCATTTAGTAGTAAAAGTCTTTAACGAAGAAGATTATTCATTCATTTATTTGTAAAAGTGGATAACGAAGAGAGAGATTATTCATTCATTTAGTAGTAAAAGTGGATAACGAAGAAGATTATTCATTCATTTATTTTTAAAGTGGATAACGAAGAAAGAGATTATTCATTCATTTAGTAGTAAAAGTCTTTAACGAATAAGACTAGTAGTTGTGTAAACGCAAGAAAATAAGAAGACAATTGAGAGCAATATTGTAATCTTGTTATTGAAATTCTAGACACAATAACAAAACAACAATGACTTGCGAACATGTATATGACAATGTGACTTCCTGATATTTGATTAATGAACTCTTTATGAATTAGCCTTTTGTAATATTCCCGGACAATGTTTTGACTGTTTGCCGTGCTTGATTGATGTTGCCAAGAAAAATAAGGAAATCCTTCAACATTTCATCAAATGCCAGAAAGAATGGTCATCATTGTATCAGAATATATAATGAGATTTTGTATCCAATTACAAAGAAAACTATATTGATTGCGGGTAAAAAAACAGTATACAGATTAGTTATTACGGCACAATAAAAGGCATGACACATAAGAGTAATTACAGTGGTTCTAATCTTCGATAAAGATGAGACACTGCAAGGTTATACAATACATATGCACTGTTTATATTTGGGAACTTTGTTAACCTCAGACGGAAGATGTACAGAAGAGGTGAGATGTAGAATGGCTCAGGCAAAAGCAGGTTTCCAAAAAATTAGAAAGATACTATGCAGTCCATTTTTGACAATAGAAACAAGAAAAAGAGTTCTTAAATATTATGTACAGCTGATGTTAACATATGGATAAAAATCATGGACAATAGGACAACGGACAAGAAAATCACTGGAATCTGTAGAAATGTGGTTTTACAGAAGAATGTTGAGAATACCACGGACAGCTAGGAAGAGTAATTAAAACGTTCTGAAAGAGGCCAAAGCAAAACAAGAGCTAATTTCCAATATTAGAAAGAAACAATCATCATTTTTTGTTTGCCATGAAATAAGAAGACAGCAGCTGGAATATATTGTAACAATTCCGAAAATTGAAGGACGAAGAGGTAGAGGGAAGCAAAGATAAAGGATACCAGACAGCTTAAGAGAAAGGCTTGGCAGAAGGTCAACAACAGAAATGATAAATAACTGTCGAGATCGAAAGTTGTGGGGTGACATACGCCAGCAGACCCGCTACTTGATGATGATGATGATATACTGCTTGTAAGATATAACTAGGTTTTGTCAGGCGCCAGGATTTCGCCGGACAGGAGATCCTGCCGTTTAGGTGTGAGTTCTTGCGTCCGGCCATCATGAATCTCATTATATGAAGTTCCGCGATAGCTCAGTGGTTAGTGAACTGAACTACAAAGGACAAGAGGTCGGCATAGATCATTCCGAGTTCACCCAGCCTGAAATGGGTACCGGATTTTGTTTTCTGGGAAAGTAATGCGACACGGGCGTAATACCGACCACATTATCTCAATAATCATGTGCTGAAAGTCTGTAAAAATTACGGTGTTAGTGACCATATTAACGGATCGTATATGACACCAAAGGAGCATGTGATATTTACAGCACGCTCTGTAGGCAGAACAGTCAAAGAAGACAGAGGTGCTTAAGTTATGACCACAAGTAGCTTGACGACAGAGCTGAATGCAGTGACCAGAGCATTCATTTTGTTAGTGTCATAAGACTACACCCACTCCTCTACACTATGTGCTTCGATGAGCATGATAAGAAAAGTTGAAAAGGGTGGGGGGGGGGGGTTGTGCGCACGCAGTTGGTCGAGTCATTGCAGTAGTCAACGATACGTAAAGTCACCTTTGTCTACGTCCCTGGACTTACGGGAGTACGGGGAAATGAAAGAGCAAACAAGCTGGCTGTCATCGAAAAGGGTCAACCATTGAATCAGGCGGACATCATAAATACCCTCCGAGAAGCGGGAAGTGGAAGTGCGCAGGACTTTGACAAGCATAAGTCCACGTCTCTCCTTCGGATGAAAGAGATGGGAGTAAAGATGGGTACATCCAGAAACGAGAGGCTTGATAGCGGCATAAGGGGACTTATAAATCAACACAGAGCTGGAGTTGTCAGTCGCTGCGGGACATGCTGAGGACCTATGGACATGTTCGAAGAACAATGATAATAACCCACGGAAAACTCATCAATTCAATGTGCGATTCTTTGTTTTAAAGAAAAAAAATTCATAGACATGTGTGCATGGAATGATACAGATTTAAGCTCCCGCGATGAAGCGTTTACAAACGTCACCAGTTTCAGCCCCATCGTAACTCACACAGTTAGCAGCGCGGTAATTAGCCCCGTTGCTTTACCAGACAAACAGTTGTGGTTCTTCTTTCTACTTATTTAGCGTCCAGCCGATGACTAGATCCGATCTTAAAAGCTCCTTAAGCGGGCTTGTTCGCATTGTGTCCACTTATTTGCGGCAAACTACAATACTTGCGCTTTTCACCACATCCGTTTTCTTTATTGTAATCATGGCTGCTGGGTTGCCTTCCTTCTTCAATACTTACTTGCTTGACCAGATTGATTAGTCTTGTTGATAGGGGCAACACTGTGATGTTGGGTAATGTCTGTACCAGCTCTGTTCGTTGATCCGAGACATGGGGTCAGTTGTAAGTTGCTGGCTACTTCCAGCCCAATAGTTGTTTCCATTCATCCGATAATTAAAGGATAATACCTCTTAGTCATCGCCATTGCAAGGACGTCAAGTGGGTGCGTCTGCGTTCTACAGCTATAGGTCGCTAACAACTTTCAACTCTACAGCTGTGGCTCACTAACAACATTCAGCTCTACAGCTGTAGGTCATTAACAACTTTCAACTCTACAGCTGTGGCTCACTAACAACATTCAGCTCTACAGCTATAGGTCGCTAACAACTTTCAACTCTACAGCTGTGGCTCACTAACAACATTCAGCTCTACAGCTGTAGGTCGTTAACAACTTTCAGCTCTACAGCTGTATGTCGCTAACAACTTTCTACTCTACGGCTGTGGCTCACTAACAACTTTCAGCTCTACAGCTGTAGGTCGCTAACAACTTTCAACTCTACAGCTGTAGGTCGCTAACAACGTTCAACTCTACAGCTGTACCTCGCTAACAGCTTTCAGCTCTACAGCTGTACCTCGCTAACAACTTTCAGCTCTTCAGCTGTAGGTCGCTAACAACTTTCAACTCTACAGCTGTAGCTCGCTAACAACTTTCAGCTCTACAGCTGTAGGTCGCTAACTACTTTCAGCTCTTCAGCTGTAGGTCGCTAACAACTTTCAGCTCTTCAGGTGTAGGTCACTAACAACTTTCAGCTCTTTAGCTGTAGGTCGCTAACAACTTTCAACTCTACAGCTGTAGGTCGCTAACAACTTTCAGCTCTACAGCTGTAGGTCGCTAACAACTTTCAGCTCTTCAGCTGTAGGTCGCTAACAACTTTCAGCTCTACAGCTGTAGGTCGCTAACAACTTTCAGTTCTACAGCTGTAGGTCGCTAACAACTTTCAGCTCTTCAGCTGTAGGTTGCTAAAAACTTTCAGCTCTTCAGCTGTAGGTCGCTAACAACTTTCAACTCTACAACTGTAGGTCGCTAACAACTTTCAGCTCTTCATCTGTAGCTCGCTAACAACTTTCAGCTCTACAGCTGTGGGTCGCTAACAACTTTCAGCTCTACAGCTGTAGGTCGCTAACAACTTTCAGCTCTACAGCTGTAGGTCGCTAACAACTTTCAGCTCTGCTGATGGGAGTCGCCTTTGCCTTCTCCAACCCAGTGCTAGTGGCCGTCTTCGCAAACACGCCCCCCCCCAACCCCCGTTTCTAGTTCTATGTCAGCCTGATATTCTCCAGTCAATAAAATAAAAGTGGAGGAGAAATGTGTACCTGACTTTGTTAGATGAGGAAAGTGTTAACGTGATGGAAGACAACTTTCCCAACACCTCTAAATGTTGTGGTTCTGTACGGTGAAATGTGATATTACACTTTCCAACGGTATTGCATATTATGGATCATCCCTTAGCTGTATATATTCATAGTGTTAACTAAAGCATATATTATAAGTAGTTCACTATACTTTATTTGCATTATAGAAGTGAGATGTGTTAGACGCATGGCATAACAAAATTCAAGAGATAAGATTAGGGGTAAAGAATTGTTTTTTATGTTAGTAAAAATTAAAAGCCATTTGACCATTTTTGACCAAACAGAAAAGATAGTTTCGCCACGTGATATGACATATAGAATGAAATTCCACACAGCGAACAATTAACAAAGTGTTCAAGATTAAATCGCGGACGACAAAGAAACAAATTACTGGATAGTTTGGTGTCATGGCATGGAAAACTGTCAACAACAGAACTGACACGATGCACTGCAAATAGAAGATTGTGGAAGGACATGATCGCGTTCGCCAACCGGTATGACGCATGATGATGACAAGATTAAAAGAGCAAAGGTTTGAATATGAAAAAAAATACTGCTTTATATAATATATAATTTAATAAATGCATTTATTTAAATAAGGAATGTATTCAAATTAACGTATTATGCATTAGAAAACCTAGAGGAATGACAGCAGGTTGAACTGACAGAAGATCGTGCAAACTACATTTCTATGTGAGAAAGAGAAAAGAAAAATATATCTTTAAACTAACTGTTGCCAATAGTTGTTGTTTATTCAATTCTTTATAACTATTACAAAATATACCTAATAATATTTAGTTATATTCTTTGCCATGGCAAAATATTGTCAGTCATGCCATCTTCCTTATATACGACTACGAGGCGTGGAAGGAACCTTTACTTTTTATTTACTTCCTCATTGTCACAAACATCTCAAGACAGTCGATTTCCAATAGAAATTGGAATTGGTTATTTTGTCGAAAATTCCTTATCCAGCTTTTGCCGAGCTACTGTTGGAAATGACGTGCTCTCTGTCCATGGAGAATGATAGAACAAAGAAGTATGTGTTAGCACTCGGAAAAATTGACAGACAAACAACAATAGAAAAAAACGAAGAACAATATATGATCTCTGTCCATGCCCTGATCTAACCGCCCACTCGACTCATCCTCGCAGAGTTTCGGAGAAGGGACAAGTTCATGTACCGGAAATGAACTGTTGTCAGGGAAACAAATTAATAAGAAAGATTCTTCCATGTTTGATTTCACTCTATCACTTCATTATCCACATGTAAAACAACCACCCGACTAGGCTACCAACGATAAACCTTGTTCGATTCCTGCTGAAATCACTATGAATTGTACTCGTGGTTGGAACAAAAAATACCGATACGGTCGACCCAGCCGCTGGCAGAAATGGATACCTGGATAGTACTCTGGGAAGGTGAGGAATGCTACCTCGCATCGTGAGTTTCGATGTTTGAAGCGACACTATCCAGAAGTCTCCGAACACTTCAGGATAGGCGGCCGATCACATATGAGTGAGCTAGGGCGCCGATTCATATCTCGTACTTTACCTCTAACCTTACCTTAAAAAGACGTTGTGTGGGCGTATGTACGTTGAGTTGCTGTTGCAGTAGGACTTTGATAACTGATATTTGCGCTTTTCGGCTCAAAGCGTTCGACCTGAGCACGGATTTTTTTTCAGAACGAGGTTGCCTACCCTTTTGATCCCTTCCCACACGTGACCCGACTAGACTGGTTATTCTGATCCTAGAAGTGCTGGGAAGTTATAGAGTAGGGTCGAGATAGTTCTGATTTACCAATCCTGGCGCAAGCTATCAGCTATGAGTCGCCAACAAATGTCAGCGCTGTTGAGTGGAAAGGCGAAAATATCAAATGTCTACTGCAATAAAACATCACAACGTATCTGCGCCCACTTAACGTCCTCTTAAGAATGGATGACGTAAAAGACAATTCATAACTTTAGTAGTCAACCTATGAACCCCTTCTTCTTTTTTTTCTTTAATACTTCTTTCTAACGTACTTTTCGAAGTGGATGCAAGATATAGTTCTTCTGCTGGCTTCACCTTCTGTTATATTTCCTGGTGTCTATAATATTTCATCAATCCATCTTATTTGTGGTCGTTCCTTGGGTCTGGTGTCCTCGCAACGTTTATTAAAGCTCGTTGTGTTATGATCTTTCTGTCTTATCAGGCGATCAAACAATGTTGTCTCTTGTTTCTGTATGTTTATAAAGGTCAATATTGATGTCTTATATCTCAGTTCTTCATCTCAGGGGAACGCCAGTAAGAAAAGAAAAAAGAAAAGCATCAATCAAACTAATAACTATATCATCATCATCATTATCATCATTATGTACCATTCCGGTTGGCGTAGGCGATCATGTACTTCCACAATCTTCTATTTACAGTGCATCGTATCTGTTCTGTTGTTGGCTGTTTTCTATGCCATGACACCAAGCTATCTAGTATTTTCTCTCTTTGTCGTCCGCGATCTCTCTTTCCGTTTATTTTGCCAGTTGTAACCAAGCATTCCAACTTTCCTCTTCTCATGATGTGCCCGATAAATGTTGATTGTTTCTTTTTGATGTTTTTTAGGAGTTCCTTTTTTGTGTTGCCTCTTTGAGAATTTCCTCATTGGTCTTTTTAGCCGTCCAAGGAACTTTCAACATTCTTCTGAGAAATCCCATCTCTGTGGCCTCTAATCGTCTTTTCATTTGTTTGTCTACTGTCCATGATTCGCTTCCATAGGTCTGAATTGGTTCTATATAGCACCGATGAACTCTCTTTCTCATTTCTATTGACATAGATTTATAGTTTAAGAATGGGCGACGTAAAATGTAATTCATAAAGTAATTCATAACTTTAGTAGTCAACTTATGAACCCTTTCTTTTTCTTCTTTGTCTTCTTCTCTTCTTTCTAATGTGCTTTTCGAAGTGGATGCAAGATATAGTTCTTCTGCTGGCTTCACCTTCTGTTATATTTCCTGGTGTCTATAATATTTCATCAATCCATCTTATTTGTGGTCGTTCCTTGGGTCTGGTGTCCTCGCAACGTTTATTAAAGCTCGTTGTGTTATGATCTTTCTGTCTTATCAGGCGTTATAATGTTGTCTCTTGTTTCTGTATGTTTATAACGGTCAATATTGATGTCTTATATCTCAGTTCTTCATCTCTTGTTTCTGTATGTTTATAACGGTCAATATTGATGTCTTATATCTCAGTTCTTCATCTCAGGTGAACGCCAGTAAGAAAAGAAAAGAAAAGCATCAAGCAAACAAATCATAAAAGGACATTTTTTTCTTTAATTTTTGTGGAAACTTTGAGGCACTTGTAGCGTGCTCCATCCAAGTTTTAGATCATCTTTGGGTGCCTTCTCCGCATCGAAGTTTGGCTACCATGGAGCGCCATTCCACTCTGTCTCTTGCTTTGATGGTGCAGACTGTCATAGGCTGACTTGTCCATCTTTTGATGTTACTCGTCCATGTTAGTCTTGGTCTGCCTCTGCCTCTTTTACCTTGTATTTTCCCCTCTAATATTACTTTTATTAGACTGTTGTGTCTTTTAACATGACCAAAAAATTTCATTTGTCTTGCTCTAATTGTATTTTGTAGTTCTTTTTTCACCCTTAGTCGTTCTAAAACTTCCTCGTTTGTTTTCTATTCTTTCCATCCCATTTTCTACCTATTCTTCTGTAAATCCACATTTCAAAGGCCTCAATTTTCTGTTCTGTTTTCTGGTCTAATGTCCATGTTTCTGCACCATACAGGAATATTGAGAAGATGTAACATTTTGCTATTCTTAGTTTTAGCCCTGTTGTTATTTGTTTTGATGTTAGTATATATTTTCATGGCATTGAAATTACTTTTTGCCATACCTATTCTTTTATTTAATTCAGTTGTACATTTTCCATCACTGGTTATAGTATGTCCCAGGTAGTTGTAGTTCTGGACTGTCTCCAGATGTTTACTTCAACTTTGATATTTAATTGTAGGTCTTGAGAATTTCTTTTGTTTATGATCATAGATTTAGTCTTTTTGATATTCATATCTAGTCCATATTTCTAGCTGTTTTAGAACCGCTGTAATATTGAATTCTGGTAAAGGGGCTTCCCCTGACCAGGCATTAGACAGAAATAGTAGCAGCTATGAATTTTCAATTGTTGAGTTCTAGCCTCTGATTTGTGACTTCCACTGCCTCATAAATCGAACTGATAATACCGAGGCCGGGTCGAGCTGGCAAACACTCGTGTTTGTACAGGGTTGCTGTTTAGCTGGACACCGTTGAGGGAAATTCTGGAAGACTGTCTGCTCGTATATCATTCCCTCGGCCATACAATCAACCTCGCCTGTATGTCTGGACAAGGCTCGTGATGTGCTGTAAGAGAGGGATTCACATGTGCGCGTGTGTGTGGTTGTTGTGTGTGTGAGTGTGGGCTTGTGGTTGCTGTGTGTGTGACTTTTATTCAGAAAAATAGTAGCGACTTTTCGTAAAATCTCTTCTTTTTTTTTCCTTTTCTCTATTCGCGTGATGAATACAAAACGTCAACATCCACCATTTAAAGTACGTGTCATTGGCGTAGATAAGTTGTAACGTCGATGACAGCAATCTAGGATATTTTACCTAATACATCAGACTTAAGGGAGCCGCGATAGCTCAGTGGTTAGTGAACTGGACTACAAAGGACAAGGGGTAGGGTTCGATTCCAACCGACGGCTTCCGGGTTCACCCAGCATTAAATGTGTACCGGATTTTTCTGGGAAAGTAAAGCGGCACGGGCGTAATACCGACCACATTTACCCCAAAAATCATGTGCCGAAGGTCTGTAAAATTTGTGGTCACTAACACCATATTCCCTATACGCCACTTGGCGTGACGGGGGTACTTTACTTACTTTTACTTTTACATCATACTTAAGCAAGTAATTTTAGATACCAGGTTATCTTCCCTTTTCGATCCCTCAACACGTGACCAAACTAACCGGTCTGTATGTTGTTTCCATGCTCACCTCGTGGAGTTCTAGATGTGTTCGATCGGCTATGATTCGTTAATCCTGGCACAGGCAGCCAGCTATGTGTCACTCACCGCTTCCAGCCCAGATGCCGTTTGGCGTCTTGGGTCCATTTTCTAATTATGCTGTTGAAATCTTTTTTTTTTATTATAACTCCACCTTCTTCTTATACTTCTTCTTCATCATCTCCTTCCTCTTCATCATCATCCTCTTCTTCTACTGCTGCTATTATAACTACTATCACTAGTTCCACTTCTTCATGTATTACTATTACTACTACTACTACTACTATTACTACGACTATTACTACTACTACTACTACTACTTATGGACATAACTGTAACCAGTGATGGAAAATGTAAAACTGAAATAAACAAAAGAATGAGAATGGCAAAAAAATCAATTTGAATACCATGAAAAATGTACTAACATCAAAACAAATAACACCAGGGCTGAAACTAAGAATATCAAATCGTTAAAACTAAGAACAATATATGGTCCGAAGCAGGATCGAACGCGTACTCCTTGGCGCAGGCCTTGCCACGAAAAACCAAACGCTAGTGCAGACGTTGACCGTGTTGCCAGGAAGTTGTAGAAATTCCTCTTCTGATGTACAGTAATCCTGGCTGCAACATGTCTCCGAAGATTCATTTCCTGCACTCACATTTTGATTTATGTCCACCAAGCATAGGGGCATTGAGCGACGGGCATAGCCAAAGATTTATCCAAGGCATTGCTGCAGCGGAGGCAGTGTACCAGGCCAGATAGAGAACTTCAATACTTGCAGATGTGTGTTATCCAGTGACAATTTGATCCTTGATACGATTAGCAGATATAGGTCAAGCGCACTAACGGTGACGTCACAGGAACCGAATGTCATTACGTCATAATAATATAATAACAATAGCCACTGGTTTTTAAACAATGGGAGCGAATGTGGTAGATGCTGGAATTTCTTTTTTGCTTGGGTTTTGCTGCAGAAGTTGAAGCCTCTCTGGCTAAAAGGTACTGTACAAAGACGCACACCATCACGTACACCATCTCAAGCACACTATCACGTACACGATCACATACAGTATCTCACGTACACCATCACATACACCATCTCACATACACTATCTCACATACACCATCTCACATACACCATCGCATACACCATCTCACGTACACCATCACTTACACCATCACATACACCATTTCACGTACACCATCTCACGTACACCATCATGTTTACCATCTCACGTACACCATCTCACGTACACCATCTTACATACACCATCACGTACATCATCACACACACCATCACGTCACGTACACCATCACATACACCATCACGTACACCATCTCACGTACACCATCTCACGTACAACATCACGTACACCATCACATACACCTTCTTACATACACCATCTCACATACACAATAATACGCACACTCGCGTACACCATCTCACATACACCATTTTCACGTACACTATAATATCCACTTTCTCAAACACCATCTCACGTACACTAAAATACGCACCATCATATAAACCATCTCATGTACACCATAATACACACCATCTTATGTACACCATAATACGCACCATCTCACGTGTAATATCAGATACACAATCATGTACACCATCAGGTACATTATAACACATCACGTACAACATCGCGTGAACGTCGCGTACATCATCACATAAACTATCACATGCACCATCATTCACACCGTCACTGCGGATACTGTGGCGTTGATTAACTTACCAGTCAATTTGTTTTGACGTCAAGGAGACCAACTTGGGGTCTGAAAGGAGATCTCTACCAGCTATAGGTTACTGTCCTTGCTGTGTAGACCTCACTCCTCTACGCCGCACTCCCTTCAACTTGATGACAAATGTTTAAAAATTCAAATTTCAAATTTCAACACAAAGATTTCATCGTGAACACATAAAGTTGATTTGTGTGTGTCTACACTTTCATTATCAAAAGTAGACAAAACTCATTATACTTTTGATGGATTGCGGTTGTTGTTCACGGAAGAGTACCGTAGTTTTGATGAAATAGATTGATTTTTAAAGGTGGTCTAAAAAAAAAACCTTACGGAACAATAATTACCGAAACGAAATTTTAAAAAAGTAAATATTCCTACAATAGCGGTAAATAGACCATTCACAACCGCTAAATGTGGTTTTACCACGGTTCATGGGAGCTCAAAGCCGTTCGAAACTTCGGAATTTTGTGGATAAATCGACTCCCATGGATTTTCATTTTGTCTAATCACTCTAACAAGATATATTAAAGAAATTACATAATGCGTGACAGAAAGAGCACAAACATTGTCCTATCTCCCGCGTGAAAGGACTTATCTCTCCGCTGGTAGTTGTCTGTTTTCGGATGACGGGACATTATGAAATAATTGGCACTTGACCCGACTGTTTAATGCAACGGGCCGACGGGTGGGCCGCAAGGTAATTCTACCCTCATCGGGTGTCTTTGAACGCTTGAGTTGATCACAGTGGGATGACGACGTGTACACCAAATTGGCGTCAGTTCCGTTGAAAAGATGATTTGTATATCAAGAATGGTGAGGAGGGGACACACGTCCAAGCAGACGCTTTAATATATACACACACATATCATCTTGAACAAAGTGACAGCATGACCTTCCTTCGCATGTTTTAGCACTAATTGAATATGGAAAATGTAGCTTAACTTATGCCTATACGTTTATTGGGAATATTTATGGACTTATTATAGAGAGATTTCTTTCTTTCTTTCTTTCTTTCTTTCTTTCTTTCTTTCTTTCTTTCTTTCTTTCTTTCTTTCTTTCTTCCTTTCTTTCTCTCTTCCTTCTTCATTTGTTCCTTCTTTCATTCGTTCCTTCTTTAATTCTTTCTTTTTTTTTGCAGTCTCTCAACAATTATTCTTCATCGTTTGCCATTTAAAAAAATAAAACGTAGATTCTGCAATATCTGCCTTTTTCGGCCAATAACATCCGACTTCAGCATGGCATTTTGGGGTAGCGAATAACCTTTAATTGCCAATCCCTCCTTGCTACTCATTAGTCCCACCGCAGTGAGACAGTCTAGGATCTTGATCACCTATAGTTCATTGATCCTGTTGTTAACAGTCAGCTTCGAATCGCAGAACGCTTTCTCCAAATGTGCTTTAAGAATAACGAACGGGACTACGGTTGTTGTTTTCCTCCCGAACAAGTCTGAGCATGGTTGTGTTCTTTCCACTTTCCTGTATCCAACCTCTTTGTGTGTGCTTGTCATATGTTATTTTAGCGAATTAACAAGCCCTGTTAAATAGACTATTAGTAACCAATTTTTATAATCTCTACAAAAATTAAATGTGTCAGACAAATGACAGGAAACAGTCTGAAAGATAACGTCAGAAATGAAGAACTGAGAAAATAGCTAGGAATAGCCCCCGTCATAGAATATATAAAGAAACAAAAGATACAATGGTTTTCCCACGTGACAGTCAGAGTAATCAAAACATAACACAACAAGTCACCAATAAACGTAGCGAGAATACCAGACTCAAGAGACGACCACAAAAAAAATGGATCGATAGAATATTAGAAACTCTAGGAAACATAACAGCAGCAGAAGCGAACACAGGAGCAAAAGACCGCAAATTATATCTCCCCTCGACGCTGAAAGGCAAATGAGGAAGGAAAGAAGAAGAAGTAACCACGAGTCTGAATCATAGGAAGATATGCTCCGTAATCTGTTCTGGAAATAAAAATTTACTTTAATCTCTCATGGCTACTTCATTGGTCATGTGACCTTTATTCTCCATAGAAAAACAACCGGCTTCACTCAAAGTTGAACAGGAATAATGGTCGTAACTGTAGATTGTAGTGGTATTTTTTGTTCTTTAAAGTGTTTTAGCGACCTATGGCGTTGTGCTGAGGCATTCATTGGGTGCTTTCCCCACATCAAAGGGAATAATTGTTTGGGGGAGCTTAAGCGCCTGCGACCTGCGGTCGCAATAGCAGGGCCGGCGCACCATCAGCTGGCCAAGACCTAGCAGATCTACCTCCTCGTGGTCTCCCCTGGTAACAGTCTGCGTCAAAACAGACTGGCTAACAGAAGCTAGGATCGACGTGTTCCCTGTAGTGGTGGCTGTTACTGATTGAGGACCCAGTATTGCAGTACCTCTGGGCTGGACTAGTAGTTTCCCAGCGTAGCCTGGGACAGACGACCTCCAACCTCCAGTAAGAGCCGGGAATGTCAAGAAAGCCATTACGACCCGCCACATCTTATGAGTCAAAGGGCAAACAAGCTCGTATCAACTCGTGGTAATCCGTCAACAACAACAACAACAACCCCACATCAAAGAAAATTCTCAAGACCTACAATTAAATATCACAGTTGAGGGAATACATCTGGAGACAGTCCAGAGCTACAACTACCTGGGACATACTATAACCAATGATGGAAAATGTAAAATTGAAATAAACAAAAGAATAGGTATGGCAAAAAGTAATTTTAATGCTATGAAAAATATACTAACAACGAAACAAATATCAACAGGGCTGAAACTAAGAATGGCAAAATGTTACATCTTCTCAATATTCCTGTATGGTGCAGAAACATTGACATTAGACAAGAAAACATAACAGAAAATTGAAGCATTTGAAATGTGGATTTATAGAAGAATAAGTAGAATTGGATGGAAAGAAAAGAGAACAAATGATGAAGTTTTAAAACAGCTGAAAATAAAAAGAGAACTACTAAATACAGTTAAGACAAGACAAATGAAATTTTTGGGGCATGTTAAAAGACACAAAAGCCTACTAAAATTAATATTGAAAGGGAAAATACAAGGTAAAAGAGGCAGAGGCAGACCAAGACTAACATGGACGAGTAACATCAAAAGATGGACAAGTCAATCTATGACAGCCTGCACCATCAAAGCAAGAAACAGAGTAGAATGGCGATCCATGATAGCTAACCTTCGTTGCGGAGAAGGCACTGAATGATGATGATGATGATGATTTCCCCACATCGAAGGTTGGCTACCAAGGAGCGCCATTTGACTCTGTATCTTGTCTTGATGGTGCATGTTATCATAGGTTCACATGTCCACCTTTTGATGTTATCTTGGTCTGCAACTGCTCGTCTGCTTGTGCCCTCCTTTCCAATGTGACTTTTAGAAGGGTAATATGTCTCTTCACATGTCAAACAAATTCTATTTGTCTTTTTTTTCAGAATTGGAGCCTCGGTGGCTGCGCGGTTAGTGTGCTCGCTTCCTGACCAGAAGGGAGCCGCGATAGCTCAGTGGTTAGTGAACTGGACTACAAAGGACAAGAGGTAGGGTTCTATCCCAACCGACGACTTCCGGTTCATCCAGCCTTTAATGGGTACCAGATTTTTTTTTCTGGGAAAGTAAAGTGGGACGGGCGTAATACCAACCACATACCCAAAAATCATGTGCTGAAGGTCTGTAAAATGTATAGTCACTAACACCATATTCCCTGACGGTGGTACTTTACTTTTTTTTTTTTACTGACCAGATGGGTCAGTGTTCGATACCCAGCAGTGGCGAGCGTTTTTTTTTTCTGACTGACAAGGCTCTGGGGTTCACCCAGCCTCTAAAAATGGGTACCAGAGATTTTTCTAGGAAGCAAAGTTGACCTGGCATGACACTGACCACATCACCCAAAAATGTGCCATGGTCGTGGAAAAATATGATCACTAAAACTATATTCCCTATACACCTAACAAAGCGTGGAGTGTGGATGTTCAGGATTGTGTTAAGTTATTTTTTTTTCCATTTTCAGCTGATTGAGCACTTCCTTGTTTGTTTTTTTTCCCTTCCGTTCAATTTTTTTTCCATTTTCCTATAGATCCACATCTCAAAGGTTTCAATTTCCTGCTCTGTTTCTTGAAGCCTTGTGTTGAACCAATTACTCAAAACGTTTGCCAATAGTCTAAAAGATATACCAACAAACACTAGTCTCTTGAAGAGGGAAACAGAGAGATAGACACAAGAGTACGAAGAGTAAACATTATTAACTATCAAATGGCGCTGCTTTTGAAACATCCAAATATCTCGCAGCTATGAAACAAAAGAAAAATAACATTTTCAGACCATCCTATGTTATCGATGTCAAACATGGCCTTTGTACAAAGTACTGCACAGAAGAACAAAACCTGTGAAATTAGGTATAAAAAAAGATAACAAAACACACACTAAGATAGATCGAACATCAAATGTTTTTTTTTCTTTTGTTCGCCAGCTTTTGACTTCGGACGAAGTCCCTGGAGACTGGGAACTGAATTTGGCGTGGTAATCCATTTTTCCCTGGCAGTCGTGTGCACAGGGGGTCCCTCGCCGCACAGGCAGATAATTCCGTCTTCGGAGGTTCTCATATTTTTTCCGTCGATGAGTAATTGACGAATCAAGCCGGGTCTCGGGGTGGTTACCAGGGGTGGTTACCGCACAGAGAAATTATGAATAAAAATCACAACTGGTGTAGTCGAGCTTTGAACCCACTACCTCTCTGTCTCGAGGCCGGCGTCTTGCCTCGAACAGTCCCACGAACACCCAATGTGAAAATCAGAGATCAGATTGGAATTAAACTTGAAATATATAAATCAATATCAAATTAAATGGTTCCGACACTTGATAAGAATGGAATGAAACTAGGCCAAACAACATTATAAGCGCTTCTGCCTCAAAACATCAGAAACAGCGTGGTTGAAGGAGACCGAGAAAGCGATGGAGAGGCAAAATAAATTATATATACAATCGCCAAGAAAGGTAAATTCCAGATATGTTGAATATCGACATAATATCTAAAGGGAAGCGACAAAAAGAACAAGCAATTAACATAGACAGACGTCAGTCTATATTCTTCATTTTCAAAGATTCCGATTCTGAAAAGTAACAGCTGATGGACAGAAGAAAGAAATAAGTCCTCTATACATCACCATGAGCTGTGACGGGACTCTTTCCTTCTTCTATTTAATAGATGTCTTGTACTTTAGGAGCAGAACGACAACTGCTGCAGCAAAACCGTCGGGAGGGAGATAAGACGGAGAGCTGGAGGTAGGACCGAGTGGTGTGAATGGAGACACAGAGAAAAGACCACACAAAAAAATGAGGGAGGAGGTGGTTATTTTGTTCACAAGAGATGGAGTGAAATCAGCTTTGCTGTCTTAGACCGCTGTTTTGGTTGACAGTCTTTTCTCTGTAGCTGAAACAAAGGCCAAGCGATTTGGTTTTCCTTCATGTCAAAGACCAGTAGCGACTTAGGGGCGTTTAGAAAGTCAAATGGCCCTTCCCGGAGTCGCACAATGTGGGAATCCAAGGAATACAAAATGACTAGGGACTGGTTTTTAACCACAATTAATACTTGTTTGCCCCAGGAAAATTGGAAGCTTGGGTCTTGCTTAGCGTTAGCAATACGCCCTTATTACCAGTGCCTGTTAGCTAGGATGATTGATGTTCTAGCATTTAGATTCACAGCAGTCTGAGATTTGGCGAGCCCGTTGTCGCGATGTGAGCGGGTTTAAAAAACATGAAATATTTCCTCCGTTTGTGTCGTCTTTATTGTTGGCGGGAAACGCAGATTGAATAAACAATAAACGAGCAAAAGATAGATTTACATTCACTGAAGAAATAATATTAAACGATGTAGATTATAGTTATTTGTCAATATTTTCATTTAACTTATTCTTTTATACCTAGCAAATATACACGTAACTAGTAAGTGGTTAAGGCAAAGAAATGTAAATGAATGCATACAAATGCGAATCAGCAATAAAGCTGAATGTGAGGGAAAATTGAAAAAAATATAAAAAATGGTATGTTAGAAGCTTTACGTGATTAGTAGACGACACAGATTTGAACGACGTTTCGGCCCAATAGGCCTTCAGCAGGAACAAACAAACAAAAAACACACACACGGGTATGTAAGTAAATAAAACTAATCCTACATAGCTAACTAGTAACGAAACATCCAAAACAAAAATAATCGAAATATGTTAAAGAAAATAAAAATGACTTCCCTGTGTTCTGTGTCTTGGACCTGGATAATATTTCGATTATTTTTGTTTTGGATGTTTCGTTACTAGTTAGCTATGTAGGATTAGTTTTATTTACTTACATACCCGAGTGTGTGTGTTTTTTGTTTGTTCCTGCTGAAGGCCTAATGGGTCGAAACGTCGTTAAAATCTGTGTCGTCTACTATCACGTAAAGCTTCTAACATACCATTGTTTCTATTTTTTTCAATTTTCTCCATACACGTAACTACAGATTTCACAAAACTTTGAGTTGCTTGCTTGCTTGCGTTCGGCCAATGACTAAAGGAATATACCTTCTCATCATCCTTATATATATATATATATATATATATATATATATATATATATATATCTTTGTGTGTCGTTTGTTGTTCCAGCTGAAGGCCTACTTAGCCGAAACGTCGACTTTTGTTTTGTCCATTACCACGTAAAGCTGTCACCCTATCACTTTTTTCTTATTTTTTTTATTATTGCTATTATCATCAGCTTCGCATCTCTACACATCTTGGTGCATCTTGGTGCATCTTGGTGCCTTGACTTCTTCACCTTCTCATCATCCGCCCGTAAGAGGACGTTAAGTGGGCGTGTCTGCGTTGTGTTATGGTTTGAAATAAAACTGTGATTTTTGCGCCTTTCAGCCCAGCACATCCGATTTCAGCATATTTGTTGAGTTAAAACAGTTGTTTCGAACTATGATGCTCAAAAAGCTCTCCTTTAGTTATATCTATAATAAAGTCTAACTGAAGTCTTTAACAGACTTTAAAAAGGAGATGAAAGAAGAGCTTGTGGTAGGCCCATGACTAACAAGGACTGAAGGCATCCAAGTAACGTAACAGCAACATCTGGTGATAATGTTTGAAGCTGAACGAATGGCTAGAGCTAGAACTTTACATCTCCCTCGGCACCCGACGGGGTGTAAGAAGAAGTGAAAAGAGAAATAGAGTCTTTAATACCGGAATTATTTTCTTGGATTGAACAGATTTACGGAAGTTACAAATGTGAAATGCGAAACGTCATTAAGACGTAACTTTTAGACAATTTTTTGTTCATCATCATCGAGTGCCGTCTCCGTATAGAAGGTTGGCTACCATGGAGCGCCATTCCGCTCTGTCTCTTGCATAGATGGTGCAGGTTGTCATGCAGACCAAGGCTGTCTTGTTCATCTTTTAATGTTACTCGCCCATGTTAGTCTTGGCCTGCCTCTGCCTCTATTATCCTGTATTTTCCCTTCAAATATTACCAAAAAAAAACACATTTTTTTAAAGGCACCAAATTGTCAATGAAATTAAATAAACATTATGGCACAAATACAATTAAGTTCATCAAGAGTAATAGTGTAGGAGCACAGTATTCTCGAATGTTCTTGAATAACCGGAAACTTACAAAAATAAAGTCATAGTAATAGCAAGAAAATTAATAACTTTAAAAAAGGATCACTTAGATTAAAATGCCAGGTTAATGCTAAGACAATGGTGTGTAGCCGAGTCTGAACAGAATATTAGATAAGAAGTGTCGCGCAGAATAAGTGTAGTTATTATTTGCCGAATCGCGCTGAAGTCGGATGTGTTGGGCCGAAAGGTGTAAATATTACAGTAATACTGCAAACTACAACACAACACAGACACGTCCACTTAACATCCTTTAATGGCGGATGATGAAGGGGTGTACCCCTTTAGTCATCAGGCAAACGCAAGCAAGCATATACCGAATATGGTGTGTGCCTTCAAGTTGAATGCAGCAGGATGTTGATGCCTGGGAGTCATGACTACTCTGATGATTAGGTGTACCACCTGCTGCTAAGCTCTGTATAAAGGGCGGCCTATTTCTGTGGCCTGAGGTATCAAATGAAAGCGCCAGAGAGAAAAATTAACAAATTAACATCCTGGCCGTTACAAGGTATTACTTGTAATTCCATCCATGCAAGGATTATATATAAAAGAGAAGATTATTGCGTTAATCAATCATGATATAAGAAAGAAGATTATTGCATTCTATAAAAGAGGAGATTATTGCGTTAATAAGATATGTCACAAAAGAGGAGATTAATGCACTACTCAGACATGTTACAAAAGAGGAGATCAATACTGTAATATACAAGTTTAAAAGAGGAAATTAATGAGCTAATCAGAACTGATATAAGAGAGGAGAATGGTTCAGAGTTCGAGGCAGACCAAGAATTGAGCTCCAGTGACAACTTTGAGAAGCGCTACAACCTTATTACATAACAATTGCTGAGGATACCAAAAGGGCGAAACGGTCGAATGTATACTCTCCCTCTAAAACTGAATCGATATAAAACAATTGTAGAAATAGCACGATGAATGGTTAAAAACAGTGTCGGATTTATACTTTGTGAGGCCATAAGCAAAAATGAAGAACTGAGGGGAAAAAAAAGCTATAAATATTAATTCTCGCCATATAATATATAAAGAAACAAGAGACAAAATGGTTTCGTCACACGATAAGGCAGAAAGACAAACAAAAAAAAACAAAAACCCAGAACAACACAACGAGCCCTTTATAAAGGTTGTAAGAACACCAACACCAAGGCCCGAGCACGAAAAACCTGGGTTGATAGAATATTATAAACATTTAGAAATATAGCAGCAGAGGCCAATAAAAGGGAAAATGGCATTCCCTCGACGCTGATAGGTAAATGAGGAAGGAAAGAAGGGGATGCCATGAGCTAAATGAAGCTTCGAGCCGCAGCCACACCCTTAAAAATTAGCCACAGAAAACCTCACAAAATTTGATATAATATAAAGGCATGAATAAAGTGTAGTCCCAAAATTAATTCTGAACATGTTTTGAAGGCCCTTTGATTTGAGCCGCTGAAAGCTATACCCTATTTAGCTTCTAGGTCTCTCCGACTCTGGTTACAAATGCAACAACAGTTGAAACTTACAAAAACAGTCAAAAAAATAAACCTTAAGACTGAATCCAATATAATTCTAATAATCCATTATTTCAATCAATATTTACTATTTCCACTCGCTCTATGTATGATTCATAGACACAGCTATTATATTATTTGATGCTAGTTACTTGTTTTTGGCCAAAGTTGTCTGCATTTAATAGACCCCTCTAGAATACCAGGGGAAGATAAACAAGCCGTTACAAGGATAAGCTAATCTTTATTAGCCGAGTTTTCGCGGAAACACCTCGTGTTGACTCCAGGATAAGGGAGAGATGACCACGAGCAAATAGGCGCCTTTAATTGGCATTGCTGAGCTCACATACATCTTTCGGGAGTAATAAAAAGCCGAGGCAGTTCTCGTTCTTTCGAATATTATCTTCGCATGTTTTTTTTTTTCCCCCGCGTGACCTTTGAAAACGTTGACCCTGAGAATCCGCGCATGAGTAAAGCAATTTCTGATCAAGGGTATGTTAGAACACAAGTAAGTTCAAATCATCAAAATAATATATATTTTTAAATTATCGTCATCATCATCAACAACATCATCATTGAGTTACGTCTTCGGATCGAAGGTTGGCTACCAAACGATCACCATTCCGCTCTGCCTCTTGTTTTGATAGTGCAAGTTACATAGGCTGACTTGTCCATATTTTGATGCGACTCGTGCATATTAGTAATAACATGGTTATGCCTGTGCTCTGCCTCTGTCTCTTTTACCTTGTCTTTTCCTTTCCAAGATTACTTAAAACTTATATTTGTTTTTAAATGATGTTCTCTTCCTTATTTTCACTAGCTTTAGTTACTTTCTAATATATATTTAAATTCCGTGGTTATAAAAAAAAAAACCCACGGTCGACCCAGCCGTTGGCAGAAATGGGTACCAGGGTATTACCCTGGGAAGGTGAGGAATGTCGCCTCGCATCTGAGTTCCGATGCTTGAGGCGACACTATACACTCCACTCCATCCCGTTTAGTGCCATCCACGAACACTCCACTCCGTCCCGTTTAGTGCCATCCACAAACACTCCACTCCATCCCGTTTAGTGCCATCCACGAACACTCCACTCCGTCCCGTTTAGTGCCATCCACAAACACTCCACTCCGTCCCGTTTAGTGCCATCCACGAACATTCCACTCCGTCCCGTTTAGTGGCATCCACAAACACTCCACTCCGTCCCGTTTAGTGCCATCCACAAACACTCCACTCCATCCCGTTTAGTGCCATCCACGAACACTCCACTCCGTCCCGTTTAGTGCCATCCACAAACACTCCACTCCGTCCCGTATAGTGCCATCCACAAACACTCCACTCCGTCTCGTATAGTGCCATCCACAAACACTCCATCCCGTTTAGTGCCATCCACAAACACTCCACTCCGTCCCGTTTAGTGCCATCCACAAACACTCCACTCCGCCCCTTTTAGTGCTATTCTCGTAAGGTCGCTTTGTGTCTTTCATATCTTTCTCATCGTTGGCCTTGTCTGTCTCATCATTTTCAGAGCCATTTGATAAGAAATTAACAAAAAAGAAAAGCTGACTTAACTCCCCGTGACGACTACTAAAGCATACGGTCTTTATTCTCTAGACCCATATACCCTTCCTCGCAGCTAAAACCAGAAACAGGATAATGCGTAAATTTCATCATTGAGTGCCGTCTGAGCATCGAAGGTTGCCTACCATGGAGCACATTTCCGCTCTGTTTCTTGTTTTGATAGTGCAGGTTATCATAAGTTGACTTATTCATCTTTTGTTGTTACTCGTCCACGTTAGTCTTAGTCTGCCTGTGTCTCTTTTACCTTGCATTTCCTATCCAAGATTACTTGAAATCATCATCATCATCATCATCATCACCATCATCATCATCATCAAGTACCGGGCCTGCTGGCGTAGGTGATCATGTCTATCCATAACTTTCGATCTCGACAGCTATTTATCATTTCTGTTGTTGACCTTCTGCCATGCCAAACCATTCTGTTAAACTGTCTTTTATTTGTTTCTCTTTGCTTCCATCTATCTCTTTGTCCCTCAATCTTTCCACTTGTTACAATACTTGGAATGCGTAAACATATTACTGTTTATTTTCCGTCAAGACTGCTTACTGTTATGTTTTATGTATATAGTTCCATCGAGAATTTGCTTGTTGTGAAGTTGGTGCATTCGTCTGAGGACCTGTGAGTTCATGGTTCAAATACAAGTTGAATTTTATATTTTGTTCCCACACCCAAGTCTCTCGATGCCCACCTAATCTTCTTAAATGGATCTGAGAGATGGTCTATGGGAAATAAAGGCAACAAGAGAACAGGTGACTCCAATCACGTGAGGAGATTCTGTGTCCACATCCCCAAGAGTTGTTCTAGTGGTAGCAATGCTACCAAGGGATCACCACAGCTGGACAAGTCGAAAGTCTGGAAAAAGAACAAGCGAAACATAGATATGTTGAAATCGGATGCACTGGGCTACAGGTAACGTAAATTCTGACGATGACGACGTCACTGTATAGATGTAAGCAATGTGGTGCGCATCCCGTGGAGCCCCGGTGAGATACAAGAGAGGACACCCTAAGGCAGAAACCTAATCCTACTGATGGTTACCTTCCTCTACATTTTGAGTCAAGGCAACGAGAGAAAGAACAAGAGCTAGTGATCAAACATCAACATCGAACAGGCTCTTGTGGCCATCACTGGTACCATACCAGGACAAACTGTATGGAGATGTCACTAATCTTGAACTGACAAGTGCTTTCTTCGAACTCATTCATATTGACGTCTAGAAGTATAGGCACAAGAAGAAGTCTATTTATTTCAAACTCCAAAATGTGGACATATGATAATAACATGATCCACGAAGCCCCTCCTGTATTCTTCCCAAACATCTCACCCCTTTTCTTTCAAATACATGTACGCCACACAGACATTATTCCAGGCCTGGAGGGGAAAAAAAGGAAATAAACAGCTGATTGCAGGAGTAACGTTGTATTTATCTGACACAAATCATTACTGGAGTAAAAAAAAAAAAAAAAACATGATAGATTAATAAATAAAATCTTCGTGCCAAGAATATATAATGTGAGGGTCATGAAGTATATTCTGTAATAAACAAGCGCGCTGGTGTGTCCATATAGGTTCCTACATTTGAGATTGCCGATAGGGACCAGAGATGCACAGGCATGAGGTGATAACAGTCAGGCAAATTTGCCTGTTTGACGCGACATTCAGCGTGAGAATTACTCAAGACATATAGTCCCTGACAACAAAAGTCTACATTCCCAGTGCTCTATTTGTTGCCTATTGATAAGGGAAAGGGAATTCATTACTTTCGTATGAACAACATTATATATCTTTTGTTCGCCTGAAGTATTGTCTATATCTACAATGTCGTTTTCCGTATAAATTTCACGAACAACATTATAATTGATATGACATGTATAATTCGGGATTCATTTTTGGCATTGGACCAGAATAATTTGGATATGTTTCTTGCTAGTAAGAGAAAGGAGAAGATGGTGGACAAGCTGAACACATTTTATAATTCAACTGAAAGATAAAAAAAAAAGTAGTTCTTTATAACACAATAATTAGAATAAGGAAAAGTTTTTTTTTTAAATAATCTCTTTCTTGCTATATCATCATGTGCCATACCGGTTGGCGTAGGTGATCATGTCCTTCATCAATCTTCTTTCTACTGTGCATCGTATCAGATCTGTTGTTGACTGTTTTCCATGCCATGACACCAAGCTATCCAGTATTTTCTCTCTTTGTCATCCACGATCTCTCTTTCCTCTTATTTTGCCAGTTGTAACTAAGTATTCCAACTTTCCTCTTCTCATGATGTGCCCGAAAAATGTTGATTGTTTCTTTGTGATGTTTTTTTATGAGCTCCCTTTTTGTGTTGGCCTCTTTGAGAACTTTCTCATTGGTCTTTTTTAGCTGTCCAGGGAACTTTCAACATTCTTCTGAGAAATCCCATCTCTCCGGCCTGTAATCGTCTTTTCATTTGTTTTTTTACTTCTTGCTAATAAGAGAAGGATAAAGCTACGATTATTCTAACATCTACCATCGCACCATCGCACCTTCGCACCTTCGCACTATTAGTCTCATGAGCCATATGACGAAAATATTAGTAAGAATCATCATGAGACGTGTAGTGAACAAAACAAAACCAGAAATAATTGAGGAACAAAGTGGATTTGTGGAAGGAAAAGGCACCAATAATGCAATATACATCTTAAGAACATTAATAGAAAGAGCTATAGAGGTAAAGAAAGACTCACAACATTCTATATATTTATCGTTTTATTTTTTCCAAATTAGCGTCAGATACTCTTTTTAGCATTACTCTTTTAAGTTTTCCTGACATTAGGAGAAACATTCGTTCTAACATAATAACATAACAAATTATAACATATTTTTTTTACAATCAAAGTTATGTTTTTTTTTCCTTCATGTTGGCATCTGTGTTGACCAGAAATGGGATGTTTCGTTTGCTCCCTTGTGACTCTTTCGCCTACTAGAATGTATGCTGGGTTTAAGAAACTGTTATTCCATTATTATTTGCTGTTCTTGACTTTGTTTTTCAATTGTATTTTGCTATATCTGGAATCTGTAGTAACTAACAATAGAGAGTGTCAGAAGGAGATCAAAAAAAAAAGGTTGGCAATAGCAATACATAAATGTAACGCCATGAAGGAGAGGTGACACAATAAAAGCACGACAGTAACATTAACATTTCTGAGGTTATGTATCTTCTGGATAGCAAAATATAGTACCGAGTCATGGAGAATCTTGCAAACAACAAGGAAGAAAATCGATTCATTTAAAACAAAATGCTGCAGAAAATTCCTTAAGATAGCTTGGATAATGGAAAAGAGCAATAAAGACATATTAAAAGAATTAAACATTAAAAAGAAATGTCTTTTAAACACCCATCTACAAACCGGGCTTGAAAGAGCAAAAAAAGGGAAGACATGGTTGTAGGACGACGAGGCAGTTGCAGACTAAGAAGAATGGGGTTTCAAGACATCAATGAGACCTTGAACATAACAACAGAAGAAGTGGGAGATCTGGCTAGAGACAGAGATTCTTTCAGATGGACTGTGGTGAATACAACGTTCTGTGGGAGATCTGGCTAGAGACAGAGATTCTTTCAGATGGACTGTGGTGAATACAACGTTCTGTGGGAGATCTGGCTAGAGACAGATATTCTTTCAGATGGACTGTGGTGAATACAACGTTCTGTGGGAGATCTGGCAAGAGACAGATATTCTTTCAGACAGACTGTGGTGAATAAACCGTTCTGTGGGAGATCTGGCTAGAGACAGAGATTCTTTCAGATGGACTGTGGTGAATACAACGTTCTGTGGGAGATCTGGCAAGAGACAGATATTCTTTCAGACAGACTGTGGTGAATAAACCGTTCTGTGGGAGATCTGGCTAGAGACAGAGATTCTTTCAGATGGACTGTGGTGAATACAACGTTCTGTGGGAGATCTGGCAAGAGACAGATATTCTTTCAGACAGAATGTGGTGAATACAACGTTCTGTGGGAGATCTGGCTAGAGACAGAGATTCTTTCAGATGGACTGTGGTGAATACAAAGTTCTGTGGGAGATCTGGCAGGAGACAGATATTCTTTCAGACGGACTGTGGTGAATACAACGTTCTGTGGGAGATCTGGCTAGAGACAGAAATTCTTTCAGATGGACTGTGGTGAATACAACGTTCTGTGGGAGATCTGGCTACAGACAGAAATTCTTTCAGATGGACTGTGGTGAATACAACGTTCTGTGGGAGATCTGGCAAGAGACAGATGTTCTTTCAGGCGGACTGATAAATGCAACGTTCTAGCACATAATGGTTACAATTCTCGTGCTAAAACGCCGATTCAAGTCTCGAACTTTACCTTTACCTTTGTTAAAGTGGTGTAAAGTAGGAGAAGATGTGTTTGGTTAGAATTAGTAAAAACTATTATATCTGCTCTGTTCTGCCAAATACATCCAATTTCGTCATGGATTTTTCTGGGTACCAGATTTCTTCCCTCTTGATCCCTACTCTCTTGGCCAGATTTCTCGTTCTGTTTCTGGAGTCACCGATTATGACCAATCTTTACTGGTGATCCTGATACTATCGGTCAGCTATGAGTTGCTGACCACTTTCATTACAGGTACTGTTTGGAACCTTGCCACTAAGATAAAACTAAATTATTATTTTATTAGCATTTAACAATAACAATCTATAAATCTATTGACCTTTCGAGCCGTAGCCGGCCCATAGGGCGTAAACCAAGATACTCCTTCTCTTATCTGCATTTTTGTTCTAGCAGTTTTCTTTTAAAGATATTTTATCAAATCTCGCCATTTATCTCTGTTCTGTGCAAGCTGCTCTATCTCATTTAGGGAGCCCAATCCTGCTGCTCTTGCCTCTCTCAGCAATGTTCTTCTCAGTGTCTCCCTGGGTCTTCCTCTTTTTCTCTTACCTGTTGTTTCCCACATGAGGGCTTGCTTTGCTATTCGGTTATTATCTCTTCTCATCACATGTCCAACATATGACCATCGTCTTTTCTTTATTACTGAGGATATTAGTAGTTGATTAACAATAACAAAGGAAATAACAATAACAATACTATTACTTTAATACCACAGTAAGGAAACTTCATTTGTAATTAACCTCATTCTTTACAATAATGTTTCACTTCAGCTTGCTTGGCTTGTTAACTAATTTGCAGTGACAAAGATGCAAGTCCTTGTTGTTGGATCGTGAGATCCCTACCAAGGAAGCTCATAAACTATGTAGATGTGAGGGGCAAGTGACTAGAAAATCAGGGCTACGGAAACTCTACCTTCGAGAGCTGGGCTAATTAGACCTCACACAAGCAGAAGATCAGTTATATATCACGGTAGACTGTGTGTGCTATCCAGAGTAACACACGCCCACGAAGTTCAAAGTTCAAGTTGTGTTCTATCTTTAAGTTCAGGAAAAAGTACCTTTGGCTTTGTGTTGTTTAGTGCAAGCATGTAGTAGTGGACCACACACATGATACATAACGTCCAATGCATTCTTTGCGGCAACCTCTTCCTATTCTACTTCTTCTTATTCTTCTTCCTCTCCTTTCCTTCCTCATTTGCCTTTCAGCGTCGATGGGAGATATAATTTGCGGTCTTTTGCTCTTCTGTTCTCTTCAGCTGCTGTTATGTTTCCTATTGCTTCTAATATTCCATCGATCCATCTTTTTCGTGGTCGACCCTTGGGTCTGGTGTTCTCGCAATGTTTATTGAGGGCCCGTTGTGTTGTGTTTTTATCACTCTGCCTTGTCATGTGGCCAAACCATTTTATCTGTTGTTTCTTTATGTATTCTATGGCGGGTGCTATTCCTAGCTTTTTTCTCAGTTCTTTATTTCTGATCTAGTCTCTCAGGCTGTTTCCTGTCATTCGTCCAACACATTTAACCTCAGTAGAGGTTATTTTTCTAATCGTTCTTGCATCTATGATTAAAATTGTATTGCACAGTGCCCGTTTTGCTTCTAGAGTTACTTCCTTGTTGGACAATAGTGGCAATAGCTGTCCAATGATTTGACAAGCTTTGATGCATCTTGAGTCTATCTCTGCTGCTTGAGAATTGTCGTTTTGTCACTAAACTGCCTAGGTATTTGAATTCACGCAGCAGCATCAGCTGTCAAATTTTTAAACCCAAAAAAGTGACTATTTTGTAAATCTACAATTTTTACCACAGCGTTTCCCCGACCAATAATTCTCATAATCTGGTCCTAAATAAAAAGAGCGTTAAATTAACCGTTTATTATTTTGTTCTGTTTTACAGCAAAATTAAAATAGTTACCCCTTTCGGTTCAACTTATCAGATTTCATACTTGGCATCTCTGAGTACCTCATTGTTTTTTTTTCTTCTATCCTTAATAACTTGGCAAGACAGGCTAATATTGTTCAATCACTGGATGTAGGGTCTTAGCCAGCTGTTTGTCACTAATCATGTAATGAGCCATACAAGTTTCATGTCCAGTAAGCACTGACGTTTTGGTCCCAATTTACTTGGTTTTTGTATATATTCACATGAGTTTTGATCGAAGAAGGCAACCTGATACTAAATAATTTTGTGATAACAATAAGTGATGAAATAAATAATTTCTTGCTGAAGTCGGATGTATTGGGCCGCAAGGCACAAATAAACAACAAAGCACATTTAAGCCTACCTAAGGTGTTTTTAAGGACGGACGAGGACTACTAATTCCTAAATACTCATCGGGTGAACGCCAAACAAAATGAAAGATATGATTAATGATGGCAAATTGACGAAGAATGTTACAATATTACAGTGTGGGCCAGATTGTAGGTACGCCTAAAATGAAAGGTTGTTGTCGCTCCATAAAACACATTATACTGATTTGCTCCACACTCCTAAAAATAAAAGTAAAATAGATAACTTTGCAAATGCCCTTTAAAAATGTAAACAATATTGCTTTTGGTAGTCTTAAAAATATACTTTGAAACGTGGATATATAGAATAGGTAGAATTGGATGGAAAGAAAATAAAATAAACGATGAAGTCTTAAAACAACTAAAAATGAAGAGAGAACTACTAAACACAATAAATAAAAAAAACAGATGCGATTTTGGGCCATGTTAAAAGACACAACAGCCTACTAAAAGTAATCTTGGAGGGGAAAATACACGGTAAAAGAGGCAGAAGCATACTAAGACTAACATGGACGAATAGCATCAAAAGATGAACAAATCAGCCTATGACAACCTGCACCATGAAAGCAAGAGACAGAGCAGATTTGCCGCTCCATGGTAGCCAACATTCACTGGGGAGATGGCACTCGATGATGATGAAAAATATACATCAACCAGCGTCTAATTTACTTATATAAGCATCACATCACTGCAGTCAGCATCATCATCATATTTTTCTTCTCGACTACAGGCATATTATAATGTTTAAATGCATCAACTGAGATAGGGGAACCCCGCGAGTTATAATTCGCCAATTTCACCCTGTCAGATGGTATTGGTTCCTGCACGAGCACTTCGGGAAACTCCACTTCAGATGACACGACCTACAACCTTTTCCCCATGACCTCAATCCTGAAGGATTTTCGCGAGGTTACCCGACGCATATATTGACATCCAGTTCACCTTTGTTTTTTTCTTCCCAGAATCCATTTTTGCCACAAGAAATGATGACGAGTTCAGCAAAATGGAAAAAAAGCTTCCTCTTGAAGAAAGGATTTGAGGAAAAAGTAGACGTTTATTGTTTGATATGCATGAATTTTAGTAGCACGATCTAATTTGTGAGTGAAATATTTTAGATGTTTCGAGATGTGAATATTTATCGATTTTGTTTGGCATAGCCGCCTATAGTTATAATAAGGCGTGGTAGCTGAGAGGAAAATCCTGGAATCACCCAAAGTTTGTGGCGTCTTCAGCTATGCGAGTTGTAGACAGATAACGTCATTTTACCCACAACCACCCTTGCTCGCAATGCTGAAAACGTCACCAACATTGGGTGATTCCTTTCAGCACTCAGGTTTTAGTGAACTATAGATAGCTGTGGTTTTTGTCTTAGGAATGTTGGAAGTTAAACACAGGTTCTGGAACTGAGATGATGTAATGAAATGATGTAATGAAATGATGTAATGGGATGATATAATGAGTTGATGTAATGAGATGATGTAAGGAGATGACGTAACGAATGGTGTGATGAAATGATTTAATAAGATGATGTAATTAGATGATGTAATGAATTGTGTAATGAGATGATGTAATGAAATGATGGTATGAAATGATGTAATTAGATATTGTAATGAGATGATGTAGTGAGATGGTGTAATGAGATGATGTAATTAGATAATGTAATTAGATGATGTAATGAAAGAACAATAATGACAATCGTATGGGCATTATCTGTAGTCCTTGCTATGACCATTTTGCAGGGTCTCAGTGTCTAGCATAAAAATTTAAAATGAATAAATGAAAAGTTGACAGAGAGGAAGACAATATCAGAGATGGACAGGATTAATCCAGATAACTTTTGTCATTTCTCAGAAAGCAGATCTTAATCATGAAGTTCGGAAGATAATTGCGAACACGTCGTTAACAACGCTCCAAGCGACCACAAGGTTTACGAACCTAATTTATTCATGAATGAAAGGAAAATGTGCAGTAACATGTAATGTTAAAGCATATAATGTTAAAGCATATAATGTTAAGACATATAATGCTGAAACATGTAATGTTAAAACATATAATGTTAAAGCATATAATGTTATGATTATAATCTATATATCTATCTATTGACCTTTCGAGCCGTAGCCGGCCCATAGGGCGTAGACCAAGACACTCCATCTCTTATTTGAATTTTTGTTCTAGCATTTTTCAATTCTTTTAAAGATATTGTTTCAAATCTCGCCATTTGTCTCTGTTCTGTGGAAGCAGCTCTACCTCACTGAGGGAGCCGATTCCTGCTGCTTTTGCCTCTCTCAGCAATGTTCTTCTCAGTGTCTCTCTGGGTCTTCCTCTTTTTCTCTTACCTGTTGTTTCCCACACGAAGGCTTGATTTGCTATTCGGTTATTATCTCTTCTCATCACATGTCCAACATATGACCATCGTCTTTTCTTTATTACTGAAGATATTAGTGGTTCATTGACGATTTCTCTAATTTCCTCGTTTGTTTTGAATTCGTTCCAAGCTATACCAATTATTTTCCTTAGACATTTATTTTCGAATGGGCTCAACTTTGTTTCTATATCTCTTGTTGTTTTTCAGCTTTCACACGCATACGTAAGTATGATTATTAAAAACAATGTTAAAGAGGAGTAGTGATTCGTAAATTCTGAATTGATAGCCGGTGCTCTTCATAGCCGTTATTTCCCTCACCAACTCAATATACAATATACCCATTCTGTTTTCCATGTGAGTCTAATTTAAAAAAAAAAGATGTATATGAACAAAACGACAAAAATATTGCATATATGAAACATACATATTACATTTTCTATTAAACATAAAGCACGACTGTTATTTTTCATAACAAAGTGGTATTTTAGTGTAAATCTTCAAAAATGTTGAAGGGTTTGTGGGTAAGAATAATGTCCCGAGCCTAGTACATTCTCCTCATTTTTAGAAGCGATTTCTTTTAATGGAAGTGGTTTTAATTTGTGATACGGAACACACAAAGTTAGTTGTTTAAATAAAAGAAATATTTATGTCTGAATTATATTTTACCAGTTAACGATCGTAACATAAAGATCAAAGATTTGCAAATCTGAGAGTTTCCGTAGATGCAATAATCAATTTTTAAGCACACAATTTTTTTAATATATTTTAAAATATCATCATCATCATCATGTGCCATACCAATTGTCGCAGGCGATCATGTCCTTCCACAATCTTCTATCCACTGTGCATAATATCAATTTTGTGGTTGACTGTTTATCATGCCATGACACCTAGCTATTTAGTATTATTTTTTTTTAATTCGTCGTCCGCGATCTTTCTTTCCCTTATTTTTCCAGTTGTGACCAAGTATTCCAACTTTACTTTTTCTCATGATATGCCAGAAAAAAAAATGTTGATTGTTTCTTGCTGATGTTTTTTTTTTTAGGATCTCCATTTTTGCGTTGGCCTCTCTGAGAATTTCCTCGCTGGTCTTTTTTAGCTGTCCAGGAAACTTTCAACATTCTTCTGAGAAATCCCATCTCTGTGATCTCTAATCGTCTTTTCATTTGTTTGTCTACGGTCCAAGATTCTCATCCATAGGTAAGATTTGGCTCTATACGGCATCTATGAACTCTCTTTCTCACTTCTATTGACATCGATTTGTTGCATGATACTTTTTTTAATTTTGTGAAATGCCATTTTTGACATGAGCTAAGATATTTAAGATACAGTTTCTTGTTATCACTTTTAATGCATAATAGAAGTAGCATGTGTATCTTATCTTCCTGAAATGACACAAGTGAGGAGAAAATCAACTTAACTATCAGTGACAAACAACAGTGATAGAGCCACAATATTACATTATGGTCTTAAATCATTGACAATACATTAACAGCGATGTTAGAAAACCGATTATTTAGCGCTTCTAAGATGATCAAGATGCATCTTCACCAACAGACCTAGGAAGTCAAGAAAGCCAGAGCGTCTTCTTGGGTGTGCGAGCTGGCGATCACTTAAAAGCAAGTGGCATTAGATCATCATTCTGACCATCTTCATTCGCATGAAACTAATCTCATCACCTTTGAGTGCCGTCTCCGTATCGAAGTTTGGCTACCATGGAGCGCCATTCCGCTCAGTCTCTTGCTTTGATGGTGCAGGTTGTCATGGCCTGACTTGTTCATCCTTTTATGTTACTCGTACATGTTAGTCTTGGTCATCCTCTGCATCTTTTATTTTGCATTTTCCCTTCCCTACTTTGTAAGAGTGTGTGTTACAACAGAACAGAAAGAAGACTTTGAAATGTGGATTTATAGAAGAGTAGGTAGAATTGGATGGAAACAAAAGAAAACAAACGATGAAGTTTTAAAACAACTGAACATAAAAAGAGAACTACTAAATACAATTAAGACAAGACAAATGACAATTTTGGGGCATGTTAAAAGACACATCATCATCATGTACCCTGCCGGTTGGCGTAGGCGATCATGTCCCTCCACAATCTTCTATCTACAGTGCATCGTATCAGTTCTGTTGTTGACTGTTTTCCATGCCATGACACCAAGCTATCCAATATTTTCTCTCTTTGTCGTCCGCGATCTCTCTTTCCTTTTATTTTGCCAGTTGTAACCAAGTATTCCAACTTTCCTCTTCTCATGATGTGCCCAAAAAATGTTGATTGCTTCTTAAAAGTAATATTGGAAGGGAAAATACAAGGTAAAAAAGGCAGAGACAGAGCAAGACTAACATGGACGAGTAACATCAAAAGATGGACAAGTCAATCTATGACAGCCTGCACCATCAAAGCAAGAAGCAGAGTAGAATGGCGATCCATGGTAGCCAACCTTCGTTGCGGAGAAGGCACTCAATGATGATAAATGTTACAACACTTATTGTTATTGTTATTGGCTATGGAAGGCCTCGGTCTCACAGCAAAGGAATTAAAATCCATAATTGCTCAACCGCCCGTGCCAGTGGAATCATCCGAATTACTAACTCATCTCCCAAACAAAGAAAGGTAACTGTAGTCCCCATCGTAGCAGTCTCAGCACACGCCAAAAGACATAAGGTGAAACCGCGCAGAAAGTGAACACAACCAACTGTTCCCCGTCATACGATAACATCATTCATCGTAAACAAGCGGGATATCGAAACAGGATCAAAACGGATGAGACACACAGCTCACGGTGTGCACAGAGCACTTAACTCAGTAGCTCCTGCAACAACACTTACTTCCAGCTACCAGCTTTACCGCAGTACTGCAATTATTTGTCTGGTCTATGAAAGACTAAATCTGTTATTTACCATCGCTGCAAGGAAAGATTTGTTTACACACACATGTTCCCGCCTCCACCTCACACACACAAACAATCACGCACATGTATCCATTTACCAATTGAGAGGACTGGGTGGTCTATAGGTTAGACGTCGGCCTCTGGCCGAAGGTCCCTGGTTCGATCCTCACCACAGGCGGTGGGAATGTTTCAAAAATCGAATCCGTGGCTGATTTAACCTTCCCTAGTCTATGAATGGAACAATGGCCTTTAAATTCATCAATTCTCTTAATTTCATCATTGTTTTTAAATTCATCAATGTATTTATATTCATCAATGTATTTAAAAATCATCATTGTCTTTAAATTCATCAATGCCTTTAAATTCATCAATGTATTTAAATTCATCAATGTCTTTAAATTCATCAATGCCTTTAAATTCATCAATTCTCTTAATTTCATCATTGTTTTTAAATTCAACTATGTATTTAAATTCATCAATGTTTTTGAATACAAGTTGTAGAGAAAACTAAGCACCTCCTCGCGTCACATGGTGACCTATAGAGTGTATGGAATTAGTGCATGTAGCTGTTAATGATCTACATCAGGCATTCTTTGTTAACGTGGTCAGTATTACACCAGTACTGGCGCCCTGCTCCGAAAATTAAAGCGATTTGGAACGAATCGGACCATTGGTAGTGTACTAACCACTAAACTTCTGGATTACAGAAGATTGTTTAGAATACTATGGGTGATGAGAAGAACAAAATTGTGAATGTTGAAAAACTTAAATTTTAAGAAAGTTGGTTAATAATGAACATATAACAATAAGGGAAATTAATATTTTGGGCATTTGAAATGAAATGATATCAATGACTTTAATTAAATGATACCAATGTCCTTGGGGGACTGGTTGGTCTCGAGGCAAGACGCCGACCTCAAGACAGAAAGGTTGTGGGTTCAAATCCCGGCTACACCGGTTGGGATTTTTATTCATGATTTCTTTTTGCGGCAACCATCCCTGTTCTCAGCAGCGAGACCCAGCTTGAAACGTCAATTACTCATCGACGGGAAAAAATATGAGTACCTCCTAAGTCGGAGTTAGCTGCCTGTGCGGCGAGGGACCCCTGTGCACACGGCTGCCAGGGAAAAATGGATTAACACGGAAAATTCAGTTCCTAGTCTCTAGAGACTTCGTCAGAGGTAAAAGCCGGCGAACGAAAAAAAAATGATATCCTAGAGAAAACAATTACGGAGGGCATGGTTCCATATACACTAGTGAGAAGAAGACATAGAAGACGGAGGCACGATATCACAGACAAGCTGAGAAAGACTGCTGCAGGAGCTGGGTATCTCGTGCAGGGCAGAGAAAGCTTCAAAGTAGTTATCACGGCTGTAAAGTCATACAGTGACAAGCAGCTTGATGATGATAGTGAGAGCGACAACAGCGTAATGGTGGCGACCTGGTTTGTTTGATGTGCTGCAGGAGTTGGGCATCTCGTGCAGGGCAGAGAAAGCTTCAGAGTAGTTATCATGGCTGTAAAGTCATACAGTGACAAACAGCTTGATGATGATGGTGAGAGCGACAACAGCGTAATGGTGGCGACCTGTTTGATGTGCTGCAGGAGCTGGGCATCTCGTGCAGGGCAGAGAAAGCTTCAGAGTAGTTATCATGGCTGTAAAGTCATAAAGTGACAAGCAGCTTGATAATGGTGGTAAGAGCGCAAGAGCTTAGACGTGGCGACCTGGTTTGTTTGATCCCTGCTTGACGCTCTCAAGTGCTCCCATCTGGTACAAATGGATGCCTTGATTATTTAGTGTGGAAATGGTACCAAAAAAGTAGCGAAAGGGAGCACTAATCCCCCTCATTTTCAAAAGTTATGGTCTAGTACAGTGAGGTATAGGGTAAAAGCAAAGAAATGCATATAAACGCGGAGCTCCAGTAAAGCTAAGGTGTCAGGAGAAATGAAAACAAACAAAATAGTGTAAAAAAAATGTAAAGTACCCCCGTCACGCCAAATGGCGTATAGGGAAATATGGTGTTAGTGACCCTATATTTTACAGACCTTCAGCACATGATTTTTGGGGTAATGTGGTCAGTATTACGCCCGTGCTGCTTTACTTTCCAGAAAAAATCCGGTACCCATTTAAGGCTGGGTGAACCCGGAAGCCGTCGGTTGGGATCGAACCCTTCCCCTTGTCCGTGGTAGTCCAGTTCACTAACCACTGAGCTATCGCGGCTCCCAAAAGAATAAAAACGGTATGGTCAAAGCTTTACATAATAATTGGACAACACAAATTAGAACAACTTTTCGGCCAATTAGACCTTCAGCAGGAACAACACATACAACACACATACACATATATGTATTTATAACAAAAAATAATATATAATTTTAAAATAATAATTTCGAACTAGTGTTTAAAATTCATATCTGTGTATGCGTTGCATGTGTGATCCTGTTGAAGGTCTATGGGACCAAAACTGTGTTCTAATTTGTATCATCCAATTATTACGTAAAGCTTTAACCATGCCGTTTTTTAATATTTTTTTCTATATATATTTTTTTTATTTCTCCTTACTGTGAAGTTTACCATTTTACTCTTCTAAAACATTACAATAAGACAATGCAACCTTTTGTATTACACAACAGGCCCTTTTTTGGAATCCCCAGGGGAAAAGACAAAGAGGAAGACCAAGGAATTCTTGGAGAAGACAGATAGTAGCAGAGATGAAGATGATGGGGAAGACATGGAATGATCTTAAAAGAATGGCAAAAAACAGAACGACTTGGAAAGTGTTTGTTGAAGACCTATGCTCCACTGGGAGCTAAAAAGGTAGAAGAAAGAAGAATGCAACCTTTTACTTGTACTACATCTGACTATTTATCAAAATGTTTTAAAATACGTTATGATCAGCCTTAATATGTTGTTGTTGTTGTTGTTGTTGTTGTTGTTGTTGTTATGGATCCAGCGACCTTTGAGCTGATGCCCTTCGGCCCAATGCCATGTTGTAGTATCTGCATGTATTTTTAAGTTCTGCTGTGGTTCCGTACAGAGTGTTCCAATTTCAGCCTCAATATAAAACACACAGGAGGCAAAGCGCCTCACAGCTGCAGAGATGGAAGTTGTCAACGACCCATAGCTGATGTTTTGCGCCATATTGGTGAATCGGAACCATCTAGACCCTACTCTACTTCTGCAGGGTGTCTCTAGAAATAGATTAACCAGCTTAGTTTAGTCAAACGAGTAGACGTCGAAGAGGAAAGGTACTGGATCCTTAACAACAGGATGAAAGGCAACCGTGAGCTCAAAAATGCCGTTCTAAAGTCGGATGCGTTGGGCCGAAAGGCTCAAATATCATAGTTTTATTGCTCACTACAACACAACGCATACACGTCAACCACGTATTTTTAAGGGCGGATGATGAAGAGGTGTGTTCCTGTAGTCATTGGGTGAATACAAGCAAGCAAACAGGAAGACAAAAAACATGCTTTTAAACATAGCTCTTTCAAATTTTATTCGTTAAAGATAAATCACTATTCTCGTACTTTGAAGGAAACACGCCAAGAAAAATCCACATTAAGGGCGATAATCGTATTGACCCTGAAGAATCATCTGTGTGAAAGGAGTAATGCACCCTATGGCCTCCAAGGAAGAACGCATGCCCCTTGCTGTCAAGGCCGCTTCCACCAATCATAATCAACAATTTACAAACATGAATTCGAAAACGAGGCCAAATTATTGCTAGACAGACATCCAAATCCCAAAGGGTCAAGATGAATTCTACATAAGGACTTTTTCTGTCGCCATTTTACCATTCGTGACGTCCTGTGAGGTCTTCTAGGATTTGAGAGAAAATGGCGGTTAACGTTGACCAGACTTTAGGGATTTCCAGCAGTGACCAATTTTTTATTGTATTTTCCCTAATGCATTGTCGGGATAAATGGATGCATGACTTCTATAATGATTACAGTTACAATCTAATTTCCGTTACAATGCAGATACCCGTGTATGCAAAATTAGAGATTGTCAGCCGGTCTGGACAGGTCGATTGGGGAAAAGCCGAGAAATAAAGAACTAAAAAAAAAGAAGAAAAAAGAAAAGAATGAAAGGAAGAATACATGTGATGCCAAAATTAGAGATTGTCAATTGGACTGGACAGGACGACTGGGGAAAAGTCAAGAATGAAAGAAAGAAAGAAAGAAAGAAAGAAGAAAGAAAGAAGAAAGAAAGAAAGAAAGAAAGAAAGAAAGAAAGAAAGAAAGAAAGAAAGAAAGAAAGAAAAAAAATTTATTCTTCAGTATTTTTGTTTTATTTTGCTTGCTAAACATCGACAATACATTCAGTCCTGGTTATTTTTTAAATATCATTTTGAGGATATAACAAAATATATAAATCTTCTTCGGTCAAGGCTCGGCTTCGAAAGATGTTGTAAGACTTGTCCATAATGTGTATCTTTAACGTTACTGATGTCGGTATAGCTGTCTTTGATCTCTTTCTCTTTTGTTTACTTTACAAAATAGGGTCCACCATTGAATATATAAATTGAATATGTATATGGTTTGGAGACAAAGGCGACTGACAGCAACAGAGCTGGAAGTTGTCAGCTGAACAAGGCTTTCCTCCTGGTGTATGGGTCCAAGAACCAGCCAATCAAGACTCTACTGCACCACTTCGTGGTGCCCCTAGTAACAGAGTAAAAGGTCTAGTCTCGCCAAACGAGTTGAAATCGAGCGGAAAGTCAACTCAGTATACTAAAATGCTATACTGAAATCGGATGTGTTGGGGCGAAAGGCGAAATAAATTACAACATAACGAATCTATGACCATTTAACGTTCTTTTAAGAAAGGATGAAAGCGAGACTATTACTTAAGTAGTCGGATGGATACCAGAAAGAGGTAAAGTCAATATTTGGCTACGTGAAGATTAAAACAAAAAGCAACGAGTCGCCACTAAACGCGATGAGGAGACCAGACATAAGGGTCGACATGGAAAAGGATGAATTGATGGAACATTAGGAATCGTATGAAACATTATAGCCGGAAAGGACAACAGAGGGGAAAATGACGCAAACTACATCACCCCTGAATAGGGACAAATAGGAAAGAACAGAAAAAGAAACGAATACATAAATACATGCAGTGCTTGTTTTAGATAGATGTAATTAGTCATCTCAGGTCTCAGGCAAAATCAGGTTTCCAGAAAGTGAGGAAGATACTATTCAATCCATTTTTGACAATAGAAACAAGAAAAATAGTTCTTAAATGTTATGTAGAACAAGTCTTAATATATGGATGTGAATCATTGACAATAGGAAAACAGACTAGAAAATCATTGGAGTGTGGTTTTATAGAAGAATGTTGAGAATACCATGGACAGCTAAGAAGATTAATGAAATCGTTCTGAAAGAGGCCGACGCAAAAAGAGAGCTCCAATATATTATTTCCAATATTAGGAAGAAACAATCATCATTTTTGGGCAATGTAATGAGAAGATAACAGCAGGAATATATTGTAACAACTGGGAAAACTGAGGGACGAAGCGATAGATGGTTGCAAAGAGAAACAATAACACACACCTTAAGAGAATGGCATGGCAAAAGGTCAACAACAGAAATGATAAATAACTGTCGAGATCGAAAGTTGTGGACATGATCTCCTACGCCAGAAGGCCCGGTACTTCTTGATGATGAACCACAGTCATAATATTAATAATAAAGTTGTAAACAAAGAGAAACAATGTAGAGGCCGCACGTACATAAATGATACAGATAATGTTTTTTTAGTAGAAGGGTAGAGATAGTCACATATTTCATACCTAGTTATTTGCGTTTTCTTTAAGATAATTTCTTACTTTTCGCTTTATTCTGAACGGACGTTAAGGCGCTAAATATTTGTAGATGAGGTTTGCTTTAATTACTTAGTGTGAAGCTTTTAGCACATCTTACTTTAACATGATAAATTTGTTGTGTCGAATTGCCTCCTTTCTTCGATCGCCTCTCGCTTGACAAGACTGGAGTATTTTTCCAGGCCCATCCAGTGAAGATAGAATGGTCTTGGCCAATTCTGATTCACTGTATAGACGTCGTCGTAAGGAGCCAGTTTTGCGTCGCTTACCGCTTTATTGACATTTCGCTTTTCGTAGATACATCACATTATTTCTGCTCAAAATGTCTGATAGGCGGCAGGAGCCGTTGAGATATCTGAAAAGTCCGGCTTGCTGCTGGAGCTACTGAGTTTAGTGATCTATGCACACCGTGAGCTGTGTTTTTCATCCGGATCGTGTTTCGATATTTCGATTACTTACGACGAATAATATTATCGTATGACGAAGGACAGCTCAGCTGCGTTCATTTTCGGTGCCGCTTGACATTATGTCTTTTGGTGTAGGTGTATGCTATAACTACTATGATGGGGACTGCAGCTGACTCACATTGTTTGAATCCTTCAATGAGATGAGATGTTAATTCAGATGAATCCACTGGCACGGGCGATTGAGCAATTATGGATTTTAATTCGTTTGCAGTGATACTGGGGATTCCGACTAACTAGCCATCACATCACATAGATTCTCTCATTTAGTTCTTACCGTAGAGGTCACTGAGGCACTTACTAATAGTTTCAACGGACTCCATTGATCTCCAAACAATCTCTGATACTTTACAAAATTGAGACCTCTTCTTCTACCTTTTTAGCTCCCAGTGGAGCATAGGTCTTCAACAAACACTTTCCAAGTCATTATGTTTTTTACCATTCTTTTAAAATCATTCCATGTCTTCCCTATCATCTTCATCTCTGCTTCTATCTGTCTTTTCCAATAATTCATTGGTCTTCCTCTTTGTCTTTTCCCTTGGGGATTCCAAAAAAGAGCCTGTTGTGTAATACTCTCAGTTGGCTTCTGTAGTGTTTGTCCTATCCAGCGCCATCGTCTTCGATGTATCTCTTCATCCACTGGTGTTTGACTGGTACATTTCCATAATTCTATGTTAGTGATTTTGTCCTGCCATTTCCATCCTTTTATCCTGCGTAAGCATCCATTAATGAAAGTCTGTATCTTCGTTATTGTCAATTTTGTTGTTCTCCATGTTTCACATCCATATAATAGGACCGACTTAAAATTTGAGTTGAAAATTTTTATGTTTGTATTTAACCTAATTTCTTTGGACTTCCATATGTTTCCCAGTGCAACAAAAGCTCCTCTTGCTTTTGATAACCTTATTTTGGTATCATTTTCTGTTCCTCCCTCTATATCTATATTACTACCCAGATATATGTAAGATTGTACGTCTAGTAGAGAATGTTACATAGTAAACACTTCTAATTTCATAAACAAGCATTTCACACACATAAAAAATTACACAAAGCTACATGGGTGCCACCAGATCATAGAACGGAAAAACAAATTGATCACATATGTATTAATAATGCGTTTAAGTCATCCTTACAGGATGTAAAAGTATATAGTGGGGCAGATGTAGCTTCTAATCATCATCTTCTGTTAGCCAAACTTAAAATTAAATTAAAAAGGTATCATCATCAAGTACCGGGCCTACTGGCGTAGGTGATCATGTCTCTCCACAACTTTCGATCTCGGCAGCTATTTATCATTTCTGTTGTTGACCTTCTGCCAAGCCATTCTCTTAAGCTGTCTTTTATCAGTATTTTTCTCTATTTTTTTCTCTTTGCTTCCCTCTATCTCTTCGTCTCTCAATTTCTCCAGTTGTTACAATATATTCCAGTTGTTATTTTCTCATTACATGGCCAAAAAATGATGATTGTTTCTTCCTAATATTGGAAATTAGCTCTCTTTTTGATTTGACCTCTCTCAGAACATCTTCATTACTCTTCTTAGCTGTCATGATACTCTCAACATTCGTCTGTAAAACCACACTTCTACAGACTCCAGTAATTTTCTTGTCTGCTGTTTACTACAGCGAATAAGGGTAGAAAGTATTTCAATGTAGGGTTTCTTAAAGAACAAGGAATTAAAGATAAATTCGCAGTCACGATATCAAACACATATCAAGTCCTCCAACAACTAGAAAATACAATAAATATAGAAGATCATTGGAAACAGGTAAAAGATACATGGAAAGAGACATGCGAAAAAAACACTGGGGAAAAGAGAACGCCAGAATAAGGCATGGATGACAGCAAAGACCCTGGATAAAATTAAAGATAGAAATAACAAGAAAGCAGACATAAAAAAAGCAAAACGAGAAGTAATAAAGCCAAGACACATGAAGCTTACACAGAGGTGAACAAAGAAGTGAGAAGATGCATTAAAATGGATAGGAGGATATATATAGTTGAACTAGCTAAAGAGGCAGAAGAAGCAGCAAATAAAGGGAATATGAAAGAACTGTACAACAGCACAAAGAAATTAAATGGAAAATACAAACAGATCAATGCCTTTATTAAAGATAAGAAAGGAAATCTGTTTAGTAATATAAGGGAACAAATGGAGAGATAGAAAGAGTATTTTGAAGAACTTTTGAACAGACCCGTCTCAAATAATCCTCCAGATATACTACCAGCAGAAGAAGAGTTACACGTTAACTGTAGAAAACAAAGCAAAGAAGAAATAATGAAAGCCATCAAACTATTTTAAAATGGTAAAGCCACAGGACCAGATGAAATTCCTTCGGAAGCCATCAAAGCAGATATTAACACCTCTACCAAGATGCTACATAATCTATTAGATAAAATTTGGGAGAGGGAACAAATGCCTAAAGACTGGAAAGAAGGTTATATGATCAAACTACCAAAGAAAGGAAGTTTACAGGAGTGCACAAATTATAGGGGAATTATGCTACTATCAATGCCAGGAAAAATATTAAGCACAATCATTCTGGAGAGACTAGAGGAGGCCATAGAGAAACATTGAGAGATGAACAAGCAGGTTTTAGGAAGAACAGATCATGTGTTGATAAAATAACTACTCTACGTATAATAGTTGAACAAAGTTTAGAACTAAAATCCCCACTTTATATTGGATTCATAGATTACGAAAAGGCATTGGATAGTTTAGACAGAAGAATGCTTTGGAAGTTGCTGAGTCATTACGGAATCCCCATAAAGTTTATTAACCTGATAAAAACAATGTAAAGGAACAAAATGTACTGTGGTGCATGAAGGACAGCTTACAGAAGCATTTGAAATAAGAACAGGAATAAGGCAGGGATGCCTTCTGTCTCCATTTCTCTTTCTACTGGCCATAGATTGGATTATGAAAATAACTCAAAACAACAGAAATGGAATCCAGTGGTCACTGACCAAACAACTTGATGATTTAGACTCTGCTGATGACATAGCTCTCCTATCACACAGCCATCAATAGATGAAGGATAAAATGAGCATACTTGATGAGAGATCACAACAGCTAGGACTGAAGATTAATAGAGATAAGACCAACATTATGAGAATTAATACAGTTGGCAATAACCAAATAAAACTAGAAGAAATACCTCTTCTAAACGTACAATCTTACAAATATCTGGGCAGCAATATAGATAAAGAGTGAGGAACAGAAAATGATACCAAAATAAGGATATCGAAAGCAAGAGGAGCTTTCATTGCACTGGGAAACATATGGAAAATTGAGATCTGTCCATTCTTTAATGGTCTTCATATCTCTTTCTCTGTCTACCTCTTCTTCTTCCATTCACAGTAAGCAGCAGAATAATATGAAGACCAGCAATGTTTTCTTTTTTCCTAAACATATAGTTTTACATGAAACCTGATATTGAAACACAGAACGAGCTCTTAATATCATTGAATCAGAAGGGCGAAAATATCACAGTTACACTGCAAACCACAACACAACGCAAACACGCCCACTTAACGTCCTTCTAAGGGCGGATGACGAAGAGTTGTACTCTTTTAGTCATCGGGCGAACTCAAGCCATCAATATAATTTGAATGTCGACAGCAAATACATCACTAAAATGATAACATAACACAGCACTAGATAGTGAAAGTGACATTTCTATATTTCTCAGCTTAAATCACAGAAAATAGACTGGCTATCGTAAGAATTTGTGGAAATGTGGTTTTACAGAAGAATGTTGAGAATACCATTGACAGCTAAGAAGAGTAATGAAAATGTTCTGAATGAGGTCAAAGCAAAAAGAGAGCTAATTTCCAATATTAGGAAGAAATAATCTTCATTTTTTGGCCATGTAATGAGAAGAGAACTACTGGAATATATTGTAACAATACATAATATAATAACAATAATGCACGGTACTTAATGATGATGACGATGATCGTACGAATAGAAAAGAGACCCGTCGCACCACGTGGCAAATAGAAATATGGCGTTAGAGCACGTGGCTTTTTTGTAGACCCTGGAGACCTTATGTTTTATTTATCTATTTTTTTTTTTTTTTTTGGGGGGAGGGGTGGATATAGTGCTATCAGTATAACGCCCATGCCGCATTTATTTCTCAGAAGAAAAGATGGTGCCTATTTAAGATTGTGTGAACCTGGAAGCCGTCGATCAGGATCGAACCTAACCCCTCTTGGTCCCTAGTAGTCCATATTTTTAACCACTGAGCTATCACGGCTCCCATGAATACTTTTATTTCTTTATAACGATTTCAGATATCAGCTGCAGGGAATAAGGTGATAGGATTCTTCGTGTCACATTGGAGAATTAGAAGTGATCAAAACCATACTCATCGAAAATAGGGAACAGGCAAATAAATGCAGTGCTGCGGTAAAGCTGGCAGCAAGGAGCCTGTAGCGGGGATAATAATGAGTGCAGTGCTGCAGTAAAGCTGGTAGCAAGGAGCCTGTAGTGGGGTAATAATGAGTGCAGTGCTGCGGTAAAGCTGGTAGCAAGGAGCCTGTAGTGAGGTAAAAATGAGTGCAGTGCTGCGGTAAAGCTGGTAGTAAGTAGCCTGCAGTGGGGTAAAAATGAGTGCACCGCTGCGGTAAAGTTAGTAGCAATGAGACAGCAGCGAGGTAAAAATGAGTGCAGCGCTGCAGTAAAGCTGGTAGCAAGGACCCTGTAGCGATGTAAAAATGAGTGCAGCGCTGCAGTAAAGCTGGTAGCAATGAGACAGCAGCGAGGTAAAAATGAGTGCAGCGCTGCAGTAAAGCTGGTAGCAAGGACCCTGTAGCGAGGTAAAAATGAGTGCAGCGCTGCAGTAAATCTGGTAGCAAGGACCCTGTAGCGAGGTAAAAATGAGTGCAGCGCTGCAGTAAAGCTGGTAGCAAGGAGCCTGTAGTGGGGTAAAAATGAGTGCAGCGCTGCGGTAAAGCTGATAGCAAGGACACAGTGTTCTCTTTTGTGTGAAGCTGTCATCATATCTTATAAGAGTGTACTTTAAACCTTCATCCCCCCCCCACCCCTCCACCCCGTACTGGCTCATCGAAAAAAGACTTTAGAGTGTGATCAGGAGAAAAGAAAGGCAAATCTGAACCGATAACATTTCATGACAATGTCGGATACATCGTGTTGGAACGAGTGATGTATCGAAGCTTCAACGAAAATGCGACACAATAGTCGTCCTTTGCGGAATCAACAAAGAATATTAATAGAAGATCCCTTCATCATGTTGCAGGATAACTTGGGAAGTTCGCCTGATCACAAGACTTGGACACATAAGAGGAAGAGCATTCAGAAGATTGATTATGAAAGCCAATAAGATGAAGAAAATGAAAAGGGGGGGGGGGAATAGACGAGAAAAAAAAGTTGAGGAAAAAGGATCACCGATTTTGGAAAGCATTATGACTATCAGTCATGGTCAAATACACACGTAATAAGTCGATGGGCGCCGCTGAGACCACGGTTAGCGACTTCTACTTAACAACTACTTGTCACTGATTCACTCCAGCGATAGATGCCGTACACACACTTGACTTGTATTTGATTAAATGATTGGCTCGAAGAGAAAGGCAAACACGCACTAAACTTGTCGTCTAGACATCTTCTATTAGTACAATAGCCATGACACTTCCCTTCCCGCGAAACGATAGCGAAATTCGGACTATCCGCAAGTCATTTCATACATTCGAACCGCTCGTCCGACCATTAAAGCTGAATTTGAAAGTTGTTCTTGTTCTTCAAATTTCGCGTGGCGTTTCCATGAACCGCGTAATTATACAAACAAGATGGAAGCCGAAAATTAAAGACATGCGCTTATAGAGAACTTCACATTGGGCTGTCCAGAGCAAGGGAGTTAAAGGGGGAATAAAGAAATTGTTTTCCTAATCCATAACACTGATCCTATAATGATATTAACAAATAAATATTACATCTTGTTTACGGTCTTCTTCGTCGTATCATCTTTATTCTTATACTTCTATCTTAATCTACTTCTCGTTTTGTTATCTTTATTCTTATACTTCTATCTTAATCTACTTCTCGTTTTGTTATCTTTATTCTTATACTTCTATCTTAATCTACTTCTCGTTTTGTTATCTTTATTCTTATACTTCTATCTTAATCTACTTCTCGTTTTGTTATCTTTATTCTTATACTTCTATCTTAATCTACTTCTCGTTTTGTTATCTTTATTCTTATACTTATATCTTAATCTGCTTTTCGTTTTGTCACCTTTATTCTTATACTTATATCTTAATCTGCTTCTCGTTTTGTCATCTTTATTCTTATACTTATATCTTAATCTACATCTCGTTTTGTCACCTTTATTCTTATACTTATATCTTAATCTGCTTCTCGTTTTGTCATCTTTATTCTTATACTTATATCTTAATCTGCTTCTCGTTTTGTCATCTTTATTCTTATACTTATATCTTAATCTACATCTCGTTTTGTCACCTTTATTCTTATACTTATATCTTAATCTGCTATCTTTATTCTTATACTTATATCTTAATCAACTTCTCGTTTTGTCATCTTTATTCTTATACTTATATCTTAATCTACATCTCGTTTTGTCACCTTTATTCTTATACTTATATCTTAATCTACTTCGTTTTGTCATCTTTATTCTTATATCTTAATCTGCTCCTCGTTTTCATCTTTATTCTTATACTTATATCTTAATCAACTTCTCGTTTTGCCATCTTTATTCTTATACTTATATCTTAATCTACATCTCGTTTTGTCACCTTTATTCTTATACTTATATCTTAATCAACTTCTCGTTTTGTCACCTTTATTCTTATACTTATATCTTAATCTACATCTCGTTTTGTCACCTTTATTCTTATACTTATATCTTAATCTACATCTCGTTTTGTCATCTTTATTCTTATACTTATATCTTAATCAACTTCTCGTTTTGTCATCTTTATTCTTAAACTGATACCTTAATCTTCTTCTCCACTTTCTGTTTCTTCTTTATCTTCAATCATTAGTACTTGTATAATGATCTTCTAGTTCTAACTTTTTCTTCTTTCATTTTCTTCTTTACCATCGTCATTGAATGCAGTCCCCACAACGAAGGTTGACTACCATGGAGCGCCATTTAGTCCTGTCTCTTGCCTTAATGGTGCAGATTGTCATAGGCTGACTTGTCCATTTTTTTTATGTTACTAGTCCATGTTAGTCTTGGTCTGCTTCTTTTACCTTGTATTTTTTTCTTTCAAGGTTACTCTTAGCAGGCTGTTGAGTCTCTTAACATGCCCCCCAAAACTCTAATTTGTCTTGTTTGAATTGTGTTTAGTAGTTATCTTTTCATTTTTAGTTGTTGAAGTTTTCTTTTCTTTCCATCCAATTCTTTTTTATTCTTCTGTAAATCCACATTTGAAAGGCTTCAATTCTCTGTTCTGTTTTCATGTCTAATGTCCATGTTACTGCACCATACAGGAATGATGAGAAGATGTAATATTTTGCTATTCTTACTTAGTTTTAGCCCTGGTGTTATTTGTTTGATATTAATATATTTCTCATAGCATTAGAAATACGTTTTGCCATTTCTATTGTTTTGTTTATTTCAGTTTTACATTTTCCAACACTAGCTATAGTATGTCCAAGGTAGTTGTAACTCTGAACTGTCTCCAGGTTTTGGACTAACCATCATTTTGATTTAGAGTCAGGATTTCAGTTTCTGTTGGATTAATTATATTTTACTCTTCTTCTTATCTGTCTACTTCCGCTTCTTTCTTATCATCACCTTCTTCTTCATCTGCGTACACATCAATATTAACAAATTCGAAGAACGTATTCATCACCTCAAGCTGGTGACATCACCGAACATCTGGTCCCTATATTGTACCGGTGATGGTCACAAGACTTTCTCTGCTCCTCAAATGGGGGACATGATTGCAAAATGTCGATTCGATTTATAAGTTATGATCGTTTCTGTTGGATTAATTATCCTCTTGATTCATGAGTCAGGAATTCTGTTTCTTTTTTATTAATGGTGGTCTTCAATTAGGACTCTGGATCTTTGCTTCTTTTTGATTAATGAGCGTCTGTCTTTAGGAGCCGGGATTTCTGTTTCTTTTTTGTTTTTATTAATTATTATTGACTTGATATATGCGCCAGTATTTATGTTTCTGTTTTTAGTAATTATCATCTTCATTTATAAATCAATTTTTCTGTTTCAGTAACAGGGGATGTTTTACGATGATGGCTTACGATGTTTCTGAAATTGATCAATCTTATCTAGAACATCAAGAAAATCTAATCATCTATAAGATGTTATAAGATAAAGTAAAGGTCAAGGTAAAGTACGAGACTTGAATCGACCTCTTAGCACTCGAGTTTTACACCCATATGTGTTCGCCCGCCTATCCAGAAGTGTTCGGAGACTTCTGGATAGTGTCGCTTCAAGCATCGAAACTCACAATGAGAGGCGACAGTTCCCACCTTCCCAAAAGACATACCCTGTTACCCATTTCTCCCAACGGCTGGGTCGACCGCGGAGATATTTTTTTTTCGACCACGAGCACAACTCACACAGCTGCCAGCGGGAATCGAACACGAGTAGTCTGAACGTCGGTTGTCCAGTCGGGTGTTTTCTTAACTAGGCTATGTTAAAAGAGTTTGAGGAAACATATGGGATATATTTTAACAGCCGGAGAAAGTGAGGTTGGAATAGATAAAAGTAAATTGAGGGGAAAATACTAGAGAGCTTGAAAGATCGTCTTGGTTGAAAGTAAACAATTGAATTAATAAAAATACATAGAGAATGAATGAATGAATGAATGAAATATATAATTACATAAGTCAGATTGAACCACACTTGATGGTATGGGCTTAGTTATCCAATGACATAGATCATGCTTTAGTCGGATGTGTTGGGCCGAAAGGCGCAAATATTACAGTTATACTGTAAACCACAACACAACGCAGACACGCCCACTTAGCGTCCTTTTAAGGTCGGATGATGAAGAGGTACACTCCTTTAGTCATCGGTCGAACGCGAGCAAGCGAGCAAGCAAGCAAGCAAGCGAGCAAGCAAGCAAGCAAGCGAGCAAGCAAGCAAGCGAGCAAGCAAGCAAGCGAGCGAGCAAGCAAGCAAGCGAGCAAGCAAGCAAGCAAGCGAGCAATCAAGCGAGCAAGCAAGCGAGCAAGCAAGCAAGCGAGCAAGCAAGCGAGCAAGCAAGCAAGCAAGCAAGCGAGCAAGCAAGCAAGCAAGCGAGCAAGCAAGCAAGCAAGCGAGCAAGCAAGCAAGCAAGCAAGCAAATGAGCAAGCAGCAAGCAAGCAAGCGAGCAAGCAAGCAAGCAAGCGAGCAAGCAAGCAAGCAAGCGCAAGCAAGCAAGCGGTGCAAGCAAGAAGCATTTTGGCAAGCAAGCAAGCAGCAATCTTAGATTACCTTACCTTAAAATCAAAACCTTTGGGGCCAAGACCCACAAACAACTGAGCTGAGAGCGGTCAACGCACAACAGCTGACTGCTTGCGTCAAGATTGAAGAACAACTGCGTTGGTTAGGATCTACTTTGCCTTCTAATAATGCTCGTGGACATAGAGTAACTAGCCTGACCGAGCTAGTAGAGATTGAAGAGAGAAGGCATGGTGTTACTTTTAAAATTTCTCCCTGAAATCGGATATATTTGGTCGAAAGTCGCAAATACACAGACCAATTTGTAACAATAGAAACACCGCATCTACGCCAATTTAGTGTCCTTTAAAGGATGGTCTGCGAAGAGAAACACTCATTTCTTTAGATGTTATCGGATCTTCTTCTGCGATCATGGCTCAGACAAGGACTCCGGCCTCTCTTATGGAGTGTCTCTCTGTTTGTTTGAATGACTCGTTTTCCCCGTAGAATTTGTGTCCTCGTGTGAAAACCAGAAAAAAAACATCAATACTTTCGATTATTTTGATGTATCATGCTTCACTCTTCTTATTCAACTTCATCTCATTATCCCGTAGGTAGTTCAGACAACACTGACAGAAATCATCAACCTTCTCCATTTCTCTCTATCTTCACTCATTCTTTGGGACTCTGCGAAATCAACCATTCTTTAAAGTTATCTTCCCAACTATTTCTGTCAACCTCTTCTTCTCTCTCTTTTCACAGTTCCTTGCTGAATGCTTTTTGACGATGAAGATAGTCAAACTATTTCATTTTGAGATTCTTCACAATGGACCCAAGGATCATCATACACACATACAACCTGTGTATACTTTCTTGAATTTTTTTATTTCTTTTTTTTTTTTGCCATTTAAGATAAATCTAAGTCCGAGATGCCAACAATCTTATGATAATATTTCTTCACTATAACTGGCGTTTTCATCAATATCTCTAATATAAGTGTCCATATTTCACAGAGGTGCGCATCAAGATTAATGTTATGGACGTCCATTGACGATTGGGGACTGCAGTTGCCTTTCTTTGATTGGATATTCGAAGAGATGTTAATTCGGATGACTCCACTGGCACGAGCGGTTGAGCAATTTTAGACTTTCATTCTTTTGCAGTGATACCGGGGCCTTTGAATAACTTTAACTAAAAACATATTTGAAGATAATACCTTATTAAGACAAACCAGATGTATTTTGTTATTGCTGGTCTCTCGCCTTCGAAACAACATAGTGCAGATCCGCTCAAAAAGAAACATCTTATACAGAGCATATTTACTACCGTCCAATATTATCAGTGCTAAACATGGTCATTCACAACAAGTAAGAAAATAATGTTAGTCACCACAGAAATGAGAAGTTTGATAAAAGCTGTAGAAGCGAGCAGAAGAAAGAAAAATCACAAAACGAGGTGGCTGTAAAGTGAATGTGCCTGCAAAGACAATAAATGAAATAGTTTCTGTTCTGGAGAGAATGCCAGGTGATGTCATACTATACAAGTGATGTCATACCATACAAGTGATGTCATAGCAGACAAGTGATTACATACTATACAAGTGATGCCATACCACACAAGTGATGTCATACCATATAAGTGATGTCATACCACACATGTGATGTCATACCATACAAGTGATGTCATACCATACAAGTGATGTCATACCATACAAGTGATGCCATACCATACAAGTGATGCCACACCACACAATTGATGTCATACCATAGAAGTGATGTCATACCACACAAGTGATGTCATACCATATAAGTTATGTCATACAAGACATACAAAAAAAAGAGAAAGACACATAGCTCGATGTAGACCCGGACTACAACGGAGTGACAGCATCAGAGAAACGTTGCGAAAACATCAAGTGTGAATGATTGAGGCTGCCAAAAGTGAAAAAAATCAGAGAAAAATAAGTGAAAAAAGATCTACCTCGATAACCGAAGTGTTAGAACGAAAAAGGAGAATAAAAAACAAAGAAGAAGAGATGGTGAGAGAAAATATCTCCAAACCTCCAGGAGCGTTGGTCCGAAGTTTTAAAGAGATGAATAGAGTAATTAGTTAAGTGTAAGCTACCATTTGTCTCCCCTGTTGACAAGTCTTCTATTGTAATTCTTATTTTAAAACTATAATATTAAAATCGAAGCCACGTCACGTTATAAAGTCACGTGATGTAAAAAAAAAAATTCACCAATGAAAATTATATTTAATAAAAGGTTAACTTAAGAATGATTTATAGGCTCCTCCATGTTGGCAGATGCTACTTGGGCCATTAATGAAATAGTGTCACAGTCGCATTGGATAGAGGGTTAAACAAATCCATTTTTCCATGTACAAATATTGGACTAATACTTTGGAAACCCTTTATCTGTGTCTCGATGTTTGCTCATCTTCAAAATTGGCCAAGGATGCCGGGAACTCGCGTTTTGGAGCTCTTGACTCGGCTATTATCTTCCTAGCCTGAGAGGCGGGGCGGGCTTATTCGATTACTCGGTCGCTTTCCCCTGATCCCAGAATAGAGACTTGTTTGCTTTTCATAATTGCCGCTTCCTAGCCTAATTAGCCATCTTTTCCACCATGTATTTAGGGACCTTGCGACTTTCACATTCTCTGGGTTTCTCAGCGATCCTTTGATGTTCCCCAAGACATTTCACAACCAGATCGTCAGAACTCTACAAACAATCCTATATATTGTGCGAATCAACTGTCTGAGGAAGAAAGATTAATAATCATGATTTTTTTCTCCGTTTTTTTCTTGACATCTTGAATGATATCAAGGAGTCCCACCCAGTTGGTCATATGTCAAGACGGAGATCCCAAACCATGAAAGCACAGGCTACATTGGATCTGTTAGCCTCCAAACTTTTCAACCCAAGAACCGCTTTTCTGGCTTATACCCAACCGGAAGCCTGATTCTTCCTCTTCTTCTTCTACCTTTTTAGCTCCCAGTGGAGCATAGGTCTTCAACAAACACTTTCCAAGTCGTTCTGTTTTTTGCCATTCTTTTAAGATCATTCCATGTCCTCCCCATCAACTTCATCTCTGCTTCTATCTGTTTCTATCTGTTAAGACTGATTCGTTGGGTGGTTAATTTTCCTTTCCCAATCCAGAACAGCTTAAGTTTAATTCCCAAATGTGGCAAACTTTTATCCGACCGACAATGCTCCGGAGTTCACCCAGCCTGTAAAAAATAGTCTTGGTAGATAATGTTTCTGGGTAAATATAGCTTGATGCGACCTACCACATCACGTATAAAATGTGCGAAGATGATTAGTATAATAGTTTGAGCAATGAAACGGAATTAACATTTCTATTTTTATTTTGTTAAGCTAAAGGCACAACAAAATAATGTTTGATCTCTTCCCCCCACTCATCCTTAATAAATTACTAAATACAGTCATATTAATATGTCATGAATGTGGACTTTAATAATCGTGCTTGAGACAAGCCTTACTTCTTCTTCCTCTTTTCTTCCCTTCCTCATTTGCCTTTCAGCGTCGAGGAGAGATATAACTTGCGGTCTTTTGCTCTTCTGTTCGCTTCTGCTGCTGTTATGTTTCGTCGTGCATCAATCCATCTTTTTCGTGGTCGATCCTTGGGTCTGGTGTTCTCATAACGTTTGTTGACGGCACGTTTTGTTGCGTTTTGATCTTTCTGCCTTGTCACGTGGCCAAACCATTTTATCTGTTGTTTCCTTATATTTTCTATGGCGGGGGCTATTCCTAGCTTTTTTCTCAGTTCTTCATTTCTGATCTTATCTCTCAGACGGTTTCCTGTCATTCGTCTAACACATTTCATCTCAGTAGAGGTTATTTTTTCTTATTGTTCTTGCATCTACGGTCCAGGTCTGGCATTGGTAGCACAACGTTGGGATGAAGATTGTATTGTATAGTGCTCGTTTTGTCTCTAGAGTTATTTCTTTGTTGGACAATAGTGGTGATAACTGGTCAATGATTTGACAAACTTTGATGCATCTTGAGTCTATCTCTTTTGTTTGTGAATGATCGTTTGTCACTAAACTTTCTAGGTATTTGAATTCCTCTACTTGTTTTATTTGCCTGCCTTCTATAGTTATGTTGATGTTCCGTTTATTTTTGGCGACATTCATGACTTCTGTTTTGTTGATATTGATTTTCATGTTGTATTTTGTGCCTGAACTGTTGAGTTTATTTAGGTGTTCTTGTAGGTCTTCTATTGTTTCATGTATTAGTGCCTGATCGTCTGCAAATAAAAGCTCGTTGATCTCCTCTGTCTCTGATGGTTGGCTAGCTTGCATATATGATCCATGTATGTAATAAACAGTAGGGGGGGGGGGATAGTACGCACCCCTGTCTGTATGCCTGCTGCTGGTTTGACTGTGCAGCTGCTGTTGATATAGAGACTTTTAATTAGGCTGGTTAGATGTTGGCTCTCTCCGTATGGTGTATGCTTTACCTAATGACAACACAAAATCATCAACAACAGGAAGAACTTGAAATTGTAACAAACTATAAAAATCTGTAATCAGCAACTAGCAACGGAGACTGCTAGAAAGAGATAAAATGAAGATTTGCAATAGCAGCACACACATTAAATGCCATGAAGAACATGTGGCACAATTCCATAAAGGCGGTAACATTAAAATTACTGAGTGCATGTACCTTCTCAATAGCAACATAAGTTGTGTAACATGGACAATCTCGCAAACAGCTTGAAAGAAAATCATTTGAGAAAAAAAAATAGGACAGAAAAATTTTTAAGACTTCTTGAATAATGAAAAAGAGCAATAATGCCATATCGCAATAGTTAAACTGTCTTATAAACAAGGAGGCAAGCACAGGTATCAAATGTAATAAATATGAAATACTATACAGGGACGCGAGTTTGGAAATTCCGATTTAGAAAGCACAACTACACAACTCTGCAAAATGAAGGGAAAAGCTTCAAAGCTTTTTAGTCTTATTAGTTGATGTTGCCTACACATACTTCCTAGCTAATGTTGCATGTTGTTGTTGACTAGATAGACTTACTAGATAATGTTGCATGTTGTTGTTGACTAGATAGACTTACTAGATAATGTTGCATGTTGTTGTTGACTAGATAGACTTACTAGATAATGTTGCATGTTGTTGTTGACTAGATATACTTCCTAGATAATGTTGCATGTTGTTGTTGATTAGATATACTTCCTAGCTAATGTTGCATGTTGTTGTTGACTAGATAGACTTCTTAGCTAATGTTGCATGTTGTTCTTGACTAGATATACTTCCTAGATAATGGTGCATGTTGTTGTTGACTAGATAGACTTATTAGCTGATGTTGCATGTTGTTGCTGACTAGATAGACTTCCTAGCTGATGTTGCATATTGTTGCTGACTAGATAGACTTACTAGCTGGTGTTGCAAGTTGTTGCTGACTAGATATACTTCCTAGCTGATGTTGCATGTTGTTGCTGACTAGACAGACTTACTAGCTGGTGTTGCATGTTGTTGCTGACTAGATTGACTTCATAGTTGATGTTACATGTTGTTGCTGACTAGATAGACTTCCTAGCTGATGTTGCATGTTGTTGCTGATTAGATAGACTTCCCAGCTGATGTTGCATGTTGTTGCTGACTAGATATACTTCCTAGCTGATGTTGCATGTTGTTGCTGACTAGATAGACTACCTAGCTGATGTTGCATGTTGTTGCTGATTAGATAGACTTCCTAGCTGATGTTGCATGTTGTTGCTGACTAGATAGGCTTCCTAGCTGATGTTGCATGTTGTAGCTGACTAGATAGACTTCCTAGCTGATGTTGCATGTTGTTGCTGACTAGATAGGCTTCCTAGCTGATGTTGCATTTTGTTGCTGACTAGATAGACTTCCCAGCTGATGTTGCATGTTGTTGATGATTAGATAGACTTCCCATCTGATGTTGCATGTTGTTGCTGACTAGATAGGCTTCCTAGCTGATGTTGCATGTTGTTGCTGACTAGATATACTTCCTAGCTGGTGTTGCATGTTGTTGCTGACTAGATATACTTCCTAGCTGATGTTGCATGTTGTTGCTGACAAGATAGACTTCCTAGCTGATGTTGCATGTTGGTGCTGACTAGATAGACTTACTAGCTGATGTTGCATGTTGTTTCTGACTAGATAGACTTACTAGCTGATGTTGCATCTTCTTTGCGACTAGATAGATCATTTGGTTGATGTTGCTTCTTCAGGGTTTACTAGCAAGTCCTCATGGTCAATGTTGCATCTTCTTGTTGACTAGATAGACCTCTTGGTTGATGTTGCATCTTCTTGCTCAGTATCTAGATCTCGTATTTGATGTTGCATCATCTTAGCTGACTATCTAATTCACTCCTTTGATGTTACATCATCTTAGCTGACTATCTAATTCACTTGTTTCATGGTGCATTATCTTAGCTACCTATTTCACTTGTTGGATGTTGTATCATCAATTTAGCTGACTATCTAATTCACTCCTTTGATGTTGCATCATCTTAGCTGACTATCTAATTCACTCCTTTGATGTTACATCATCTTAGCTGACTATCTAATTTACTCCTTTGATGTTTCATCATTTTAGCTGACTATCTAATTCACTCCCTTGATGTTGCATCATCTTAGCTGACTATATAATTCACTCCTTTGATGTTGCATCACCTTAGCTGACTATCTAATTCACTCCTTTGATGTTGCATCATCTTAGCTGACTATCTAATTCACTCCTTTGATGTTGCATCATCTTAGCTGACTACTATGTTGCATCATCTTAGCTGACTACCTAACTCGCTTGTTCGATGTTGTATCATCGTGGCTGACAATTAATCTTCTTGAACCGTAATGCAAACAACCACACACAAAAAACTAACACAATGGCTTTATATTTTTTCAGGCATTCCTTAGATTCTAACGTGTCATCTACACTGGCTCACTCTAACTCTAAATAAAACTACACCCTCTATACACGTTTTCACGAACTCATTTACACGTACTCCGACACACACACACACCCACACACACACATACACACACACACGCTCACTATCACACACACACACTTATTCAGTCAAGCTCACATTGCTCACCAATTCTAAAGTATTCCAAAAAGATCTAATCTTTCCCAAAACTGAGCCAAACCAAGTACCCCTGTCGGTTTCGTTTGGTCAGACATTTCCAAAGACACTGGCGTGGAAGTCGTTACGATAAAGAGTAAAGATTAACGAGAAAACACAAAACCTGCACGAGTTGTTTCCCGTGTGACAAGAGCTTGATAAGGGAAACAATTGCTAGATAGTTTCCATCCCTAACGAACTTTTTTTTTTTTTGCTCATGCATTTCCTTGATCACTCCATTTGTTTTTCTTTGTCTCTCTTTCATTTCATCAAGTTAATTAATTTATAATAATGGATTTAACTATTAGAAGTTCTTGGTTTTTTTAAAAATTAGTTTAAAAAAAATATTTTGGGTTAGTTCAGGTCCCTTGTGTGTTTGATACGGGGTTAGATACGCTTTAGGTCTGTGTAGTGTTTATGAAGTAAGAAGTGTTTACTATGTAACATTCTCTACTAGACGTACAATCTTACATATATCTGGGTAGTAATATAGATATAGAGGAAGGAACAGAAAATGATTCCAAAATAAGGATATCAAAAGCAAGAGGAGCTTTTGTTGCACTGGGAAGCATATGGAAGTCCAAAGAAATTAGGTTAAATACAAAAATAAAAGTTGTCAACTCAAATGTTAAGTCGGTCCTATTATATGGATGTGAAACATGGAGAACAACAAAATTGACAATCATGAAGATACAGACTTTCATTAATGGATGCTTACGCAGAATAAAAGGATGGAAATGGCAGGACAAAATCACTAACATAGATTTATGGAAATGTACCAGTCAAACACCAGTGGATAAAGAGATACATCGAAGACCATGGCGCTGGAGAGGACACTCACTGCAGAAGAGAAATGAAAGCATTACACAATAGGCCCTTTCTTGGAATCCCCAAGGGAAAAGACAAAGAGGAAGACCAAATAATTCTTGGAGAAGACAGGTAGAAGCAGAGATGAAGATGATGGGGAAGACATGAAATGATCTTAAAAAAATAGCAAGAAACATGGACAAGAGACTTGGAGAGTGTTTGTTGAGGATTTATGCTCTACGGGGAGCTGAAAGGTAGAAGAGGAAGAAGACTATGTAACATTACCTACTTTCTTTGTTACTACAAATAACATTTATTTAAAAATATGCAACTTATCATTGTACAATGCAACGTTAGAACAAAACAAATTCTCGTAATGTTTCATCAGTTACTTTTAAACCCATCAAATATAGAAGCTCATGTCCGGATACAAGTTAACACATTTATTCAAACAATGGTAAAACATGTCATCAAATATTTATTGATTTAGGAAAAAGGGTCTGGACAGTAAATCAAATCGTTAAATTATGTCTGATATGTAGTTGATCCGGGAGTCGCGATAGCTCACTGGTTAGTGAACTGGACTACAAAGGACAAGAGGTAGATTCCAACCGACGGCTTCCGGTTCACACAGCATTTAATATGTACCGGATTTTTTTCTGGGAAAGTAAAACGGCACTGGCGTAATACCGACCACATTACCCCGAAAATCATGTGCCGAGGGTCTGTAAAATGTATGGTCACTAACACCATATTCCCTATACGCCACTTGGCGTGACGGAGGTACTTTACTTTTTTTTTATGTAGTTGATCTGTTGCCTTTAAGAGCCAATTTTCTCGGTTTTCTGATGAAATACAACACGGTGTAATAGACATAATTTATTATTAAATATAACATTATAAAGTAGAATTTCTTCACTATATAACATACATCCTTTGTTATGAAACAGAAATACAACAGGATGTAATTGACATTCTTTGTTAGGAAACAGAAATACAACAGGATGTAATTGACATTCTTTGTTAGGAAACAGAAATACAACACGGTGAAACTGACATCCTTTGTTATGAAACAGAAATACAACAGGATGTCATTGACATTCTTTGTTAGGAAACAGAAATACAACACGATGAAACTGACATCCTTTGTTATGAAATATAGTGTACATCAAATAGCCATTCAACACGATGTAACAGACATCCTTTGTTATGAAATATAGTGTACATCAAATAGCCATTCAACACGATGTAATAGACATCCTTTTTTATGAAACAGAAATACAACACAATGCACCAAACATTCCTTTATTATGAAACAGAAATACAACACAATGCACCAAACATCCTTTGTTATGAAATATAGTGTACATCAAATAGCCATTCAACACGATGTAACAGACATCCTTTGTTATGAAATATAGTGTACATCAAATAGCCATTCAACACGATGTAACAGACATCCTTTGTTATGAAATATAGTGTACATCAAATAGCCATTCAACACGATGTAACAGACATCCTTTGTTATAAAACAGAAATATTGCACCGTGTAAGTGACACCCATCCTATGAAAAATAAATGCAATGCTATGTAACTTATATCGTTTGTTGCGAAACATAAATGCAACACGATGAAACAGCCATTATTTTCACAGCAAACAAAAAAGGAAAACACACAGTAGGAAAAGAAGAAGAAAAAGGATAGTGAGAAAAGATGTGAAGGACAAAAAACTATGAAAACAAGAATGAAAATTATTGTTGTTTGTTTGTGTTCGCCAACTTTATATCTCTAGTGGTGTCCTGGAATTCAATTTTGCATGAATATCACTTTTTCCTATTTTTCACAATGGCAGCCGTGTGCTTAGGTGTCCCCCGCCATACAGGCAGATATTCTCTGACTTCAAAAGGACTCTGATATAGCCATAATGCGCACCACAACAATCAGGATGCCACGCACTCTCGCCAAGGAAAACATTCAAAAGCAGAACTGATACTATGCACGGTAGATAGAAGTTTGTGGAAGGACATGATTGCCTATGCCAACCGGTACAGCACATGATGATGATGGTGACTGAAATATGTGGTTACCGACATCATACTCCACATACGCCTAGCAGGAGACCTTTACCTATCTTTACTCCCAAAAAGGAAAACGTGTTGGCTTTGTGGTTAATGTGCTCGCGTCTGATCAGAGCTGTCTTCACTGAAGTTCCAAAAGGAAGTTGGACCACAAAGAAGTCTTTTAAATTCTCCCAGAAAATGGCAATCAAATTTATAATGGTATATATTGCGAAGAGGGAAAATTGAGCAATGTTATAGCAACAGAAAAAAAAAATTGAAGGAAGAGTAACAGAAAGGCATGAAGGGAAAATACCGGAGACTTTAATAGTGTGACACAGATAGAAATGGAAGCCGCGATATCTCAGTGGTTAGTGAACTGGGCTACAAAGGGCAAGAGGTAGGGTTCGATCCCAACCGACGGCATCCGGGTTCACCCAGCCTTAAATGGGAACTGAATTTTTTTTAATGGGAAAGTAAAGCGGCACGGAAAAAGAGGAAGACCCAGGGAGACACTGAGAAGAACATTGATGAGAGAGGCAAGAGCAGCAGGAATCGGCTCCCTCAATGAGATAGAACTGCTTGCACAGAACAGAGACAGATAGCGAGATTTGATAAAATATCTTTAAAAGAAAACTGCTAGAACAAAAAATTCATATAGGAGAAGGTGTATCTTGGTCTACGCCCTATGGGCCGGTTACGGCTCGAAAGGTCAATAGATAGATAGAAAGCGGCACGGGCGTAATGCCGACCACATTACCTCGAAAATCATGTGCTGAAGGTCTGTAAAATTTATGGTCACTAACACTATATTCACTATACGCCACTTGACGTGACGTGGGTACTTTACATTTTTTTTACTTACAATTAAAGAAATGACAATAACATTATTTTATCCGTACAAGCTACTAATGATACTGTGACTCTTATTCTCCTCTTCTTCTTTATTTGTTTAACTACAAAAAGATACCGAAAGGCTGCAAATAAGAAAATAAAAAAAGAAAACAAGAAAATGAAGGAGGACAATATCATCATCATCAAGTACCGGACCTGCTGGCGTAGGTGATCATGTCTCTCCAGAACTTTCTATCTCGACAGTTATTTATCATTTATGTTGTTTTTGGAGGCGAAGGCGCGCCTCCCAGCACCAGAGCTGGAAGTTGTCAGCGACCCACTGCTGATGGCTTGCGCCAGGATCGGTGAACCAAAACCATCTAGACCTGCTCCACCTCTCCGTGGTGCCTCCCAGCACCAGAGCTGGAAGTTGTCAGCGACCCACAGCTGATGGCTTGCGCCAGGATCGGTGAACCAAAACCATCTAGACCCTGCTCCACCTCTCCGTGGTGCCTCCCAGCACCAGAGCTGGAAGTTGTCAGCGACCTACAGCTGATGGCTTGCGCCAGGATCGGTGAACCAAAACCATCTAGACCATGCTCCACCTCTCCGTGGTGCCTCCCAGCACCAGAGCTGGAAGTTGTCAGCGACCCACAGCTGATGGCTTGCGCCAGGATCGGTGAACCAAAACGATCTAGACCCTGCTCCACCTTTCCGTGGTGCCTCCCAGCACCAGAACTGGAAGTTGTGCCTCAAGTAAGCTGAAGTCGGATATGTTGGGCCGAAAGGCGCAAATATAGCAATTAAACTGCAAACCACAACACAACTCAGACACGTCCACTTAACGTCCTTTTAAGGGCGGATGACGAAGAGGAATTCTACAGATTACGAATACTCTAGAATACTTTAGTAAATCGGGCGAATGTAAGCAAGCAATTTGTGTTGTTGACCTTCTGCCAAGCCATTCTCTTAATCTGTCTAATATTTTTTTTTCTCTTTGCTTCCCTCTATCTCTTCGTCCCTCAATTTTTCCAGTTGTTACAATATATTCCAGTTGTTCTCTTCTCGTTACATGGTCAAAAAATAATGATTGTTTCTTCCTAATATTGGGAATTAGCTCTCTCTTTGCTTTGGCCTCTTTCAGAACGTTTTCACTACTCTTCTTAGCTGCCCATGGTATTCTCAACATTCTTCTGTAAAATCACATTTCTAAAGACTCCAGTGATTTTCTTGTCTGTTGTCCTATTGTCCATGATTCATTGTCCATATGTTAAGACTGGCTCTACATAACATTTGAGAACTTTAAATATAAGAGGACAATATAAAGAGGCAGAAAAAGAAGAACACAACGAAGGAGAAGAAAAGGAAGTAGAAGGAAAAGAAGAAAAGAAAATAATAATAAGAAGAAATAATTAATTTTTCTACATCTTCACAAAATGAGAAAGTTACAGTTAGTGCCTCTTATTGTTCGTTCTTGTTGTGGCACTTTCTGTGAAGAATGTAATCAATCTTGATATGTGTGATTGATATCTGATACAAATCGAACTCGTCCACACTTTAACACAAATCAGTAAGGTTCAATGAGAAAAATATGCTTTGGCAATGATCAAGTACAAATTGCTGCAAAAATGAAAGGGAAATCTTTTTTCCTCTTTTTTTCGGTTGCCAGCTTTTACCTCTGACGAAGTCCCTAGAGACTAGGAACTGAATTTTGCGCGTTAATCTGTTTTTTCCTGACGGCAGTGCGCACAGGGGTCCCTTGCCGCACAGGCAGATAACTCTGTCTTCGGAGGTACTCATATTTTTTTCCGTCCATGAGTAATTGATGTTTCAAATCGGGCCTCGCTGCTGAGACCAGTGGTGGTTATCGCAGAGAGAAATCATAAATAAAAATCCAAACCGGTGCAGCTAGGATTTGAACCCACAACCTCTGGGAACTTCAACGGGAAAACGCGTGGATCTCATCTTGTTAAACTGTTGCGTACATCTATTAGTGAGAATTGCTCGTCGAGTCCGCATGCGTTCGGCAGTGCCTCCACCAGGCAATGACTTTGACGGGCCGGCTAGATTACAAAGGATGAGTGAAGGAAGGAAGTTGCCCTTCTATAATACACACAAATGCTGACAGACAGGGAGGAGGATCGACTCAGTCGGCAACGGCCTCTAAGGCAGGAGCTGGAACAGTCTGGTATAGGACTCAGAGCACTAGAGGGACCTACGATTAAGTTGTCAGAAAGCAGCGGCAAACTACTTGTTGGAGACTGCTGAGATCTCATGACCGCGAAAAAGATGATGGTTTTAAGACGTCAAGGAGACATTAAACATGACAAAAGGCGAAATGGGAGATCTGACTAGAGACATAGATTCTTTCATACGAGCTGTTGTAAATGAAATGTTCTGTGGATATCTGGCTAGAGACATATATTCTTTCATACGAGCTGTTGTAAATGAAATGTTCTGTTGGATATCTGGCTAGAGACATAGACTCTTTCATACGAGCTGTTGTAAATGAAATGTTCTGTGGGAGATCTGGCTAGAGATAGAGGTTATTTCTGTCAATGTGCTGTGAATGTAACGTTCTGTGTAGAGAGATATGGCTAGATACAAAGATTCTTTCAGACGAGCTGTTGTGAATGTAACGTTCTGTGTGAGAGAGATATGGCTAGATACAAAGATTCTTTCAGACGAGCTGTTGTGAATGTAACGTTCTGTGTGAGAGAGATATGGCTAGATACAAAGATTCTTTCAGACGAGCTGTTGTGAATGTAACGTTCTGTGTGAGAGAGATATGGCTAGATACAAAGATTCTTTCAGACGAGCTGTTGTGAATGTAACGTTCTGTGTGAGAGAGATATGGCTAGATACAAAGATTCTTTCAGACGAGCTGTTGTGAATGTAACGTTCTGTGTGAGAGAGATATGGCTAGATACAAAGATTCTTTCAGACGAGCTGTTGTGAATGTAACGTTCTGTGTGAGAGAGATATGGCTAGATACAAAGATTCTTTCAGACGAGCTGTTGTGAATGTAACGTTGTGTGATAGAGATATGGCTAGATACAAAGATTCTTTCAGACGAGCTGTTGTGAATGTAACGTTCTGTGGGAATTTGGCTAGATACAGAGATTCTTTCAGACGAGCTGTTGTAAATGTAACGTTCTGTGGGAGATTTGGCTAGATACAGAGATTCTTTCAGACGAGCTGTTGTAAATGTAACGTTCTGTGGGAGATTTGGCTAGATACAGAAATTCTTTCAGACGAGCTGTTGTAAATGTAACGTTCTGTGTGAGAGAGATATGGCTAGATACAGAGATTCTTTCAGACGAGCTGTTGTAAATGTAACGTTCTGTGGGAGATTGGGCTAGATACAGAAATTCTTTCAGACGAGCTGTTGTAAATGCAACGTTCTGTGGGAGATTTGGCTAGATACAGAGATTCTTTCAGACGAGCTGTTGTAAATGTAACGTTCTGTGGGAGATTTGGCTAGATACAGAAATCTTTCAGACGAGCTGTTGTAAATGCAACGTTCTGTGGGAGATTGGGCTAGATACAGAAATTCTTTCAAACGAGCTGTTGTAAATGCAACGTTCTGTGGGAGATTTGGCTAGATACAGAGATTCTTTCAGACGAGCTGTTGTAAATGTAACGTTCTGTGGGAGATTTGGCTAGATACAGAGATTCTTTCAGACGAGCTGTTGTAAATGTAACGTTCTGTGGGAGATTTGGCTAGATACAGTGATTCTTTAAGACGAGTTGTAAATACAACGTTCTGTGGGAGATTGGGCTAGATACAGAGATTCTTTCAGACGAGTTGTTGTAAATGCAACGCACTGCAAAGACATCCAACATGGTGATTATAGACGAAAACATTAAATGGTTTAATTAAAGCGTTCTTGAGTTAAAGACTGGTCACAACTCAATACATCTTGCCCCAGTACGGTCTCGGCGATGGCCACAATAACCTTCTCTCTCCATCATATTGGACATGAACGTGTCAGATGTACAACAGTCATTTTGCTTGTCGCAGTAACATTTAAACACACGGATATTAAAGAAATGCACGCCCGTATATATGAATTAAATATGCGCAAACAGACCAAGGAAAATGATAAGGCGAGATGAGGAAAATATGATCATATTTATTCAAGAAATTAATTTGGTTATATAATGAAAATGTGAGGCAAACGGGTCCAATAACTCGAGAAATTGATATGGTTGTATCAGGTACATCTTAAACGAATAGAAAATAAAGGTATTATCATAACAGTTACAGCTGCGTCTAAAGTGATAGTAACTTCAAAGCAATAAGTCTCAGTTTAATGATATGGGGTGGCCAGACATCCTTTCTTCGCTGCCTTTCCTTTCAAGATAATATCTATGGAATCCATACAGAGGCAGGGTGGGAACCTTTTGTGTCAGAAGACACGTTTTATTTTCAACCTTAACTGGCGTTGAACCCTAAACCTCTATGCCGGTAGGCAAGTTCATTAACCATAACGCCATTAGGTACTCAAACTGTCCAGTTATGGGGGACTGGTTGGTCTCGAGGCAAAACGCCGGCCTCGAGACAGCGAGACTGTGGGTTCAAATCCTGGCTTCACCGGTTGGGATTTTTCTCTCTGCGGCAACCACCCTGAAACGGCCCGGCTTGAAACGTCAATTACTCATGGACGGAAAAAATATGAGTACCTCCGAAGACAGAGTTATCTGCCTGTGCGGCGAGGGACCCCTGTGCACACGGCTGCCAGAGATAAAAGGATTAACACGCAAGATAAAGTTCCCATTCTTTTGGGACTTCGTCAGAGGTAAAGGCTGGCGGACGCAAAAAAAAAATAATTAATTAAAAAAAAATTGTCTCGTTTATATAATGTTAGTGTAATTGTATGGCATATGTATTTGGCAGATTCCCCGCATCATCATCATCATCATCATCATCATCATCAAGTACTGGGCCTAGTGACGTAGGTGATCATGTCTCTCCACATCTCGGCAGCTATTTATCAGTTCTGTTGTTGACCTTCTGCCAAGCCATTCTCTTAAGCTGTCTGTTATTTTTTCTCTTTGCTTCCCTCTATCTTTTCGTCCCTCAATTTTTCCAGTTGTTACAATATATACAAGTTGTTCTCTTCTCATTACATGGCCAAAAAATGATGATTGTCTCTTCCCAACATTGGAAATTAGCTCTCTTTTTGCTTTGACCTCTCTCAGAACCTCTTCATTACTCTTCTTAGCTGTCCATGGTATTCTCAACATTATTCTGTAATAAACAACACATTTGTACAGACTCCAGTCTTTCTTGTCTGTTGTCCTATTGTCCATGACTTGCATCCATATGTTAAGACTGGCTCTACGTAACATTTAAGAACTCTTTTTCTTGTTTCTATTGTCAAAAGTGGATTGCATAGTATTTTCCTCATTTTTTGTTCCCACATTACTAGAAACTAAATTATGTAATTTTATTGGCGTACTGAGAGTCTAGTATTCCGATGTGTTCAATATATTTATGTGATCATATATGAGAGAAAGTTTAGACAAATGATTAATATTTGTTTGATATTAATGGTATTATATGAACGGAAGTGAGACATATGATGAAAAAGAAATGTTTGTACATAATCACAAATAAGTAAAAGAAAAAAAAACTACACTATGACGCAACACTTCAAGAGCGAGAGAAGATCTTATTCCATATCAGACTATTGAAGATGGAAGTAAGTAAAGTACCCCCGTCAGGCCACGTGGCGTATAAGGAATATGGCGTTAGTGACCATAATTTTTACAGACCTTCGGCACATGATTTTTGGGGTAATGTTGTCGGTACGTGCCGTTTTACTTTGCCAGAAAAAAATCTGGTACCCACTTAAGGTTGGGTGAACCTGAAAGCCATCGATCAGGATCGAACCCGACCTATTCTCCTTTGTAGTCCAGTTCACTATCCACTGAACTATCGCGGCTCCCTATTGAAGATAGAATCAGCTAAAAATGAAGAACTTTCGAGCGAGTGGTGTTACCATGTTTACAAGTAGTATTATCAAATGCCGAATTTGGTTGTGAAAAAGACAAAACAGTTAATATCATAATCAAATGATTACAAACAACTCAACAATATGTAACTTGCTTGAAAATTACAGAATTGATTCCAAAAATTAACTAAAGCAGAAAAAAAAAGACACTCGGAATCAAGCGATATTTTTTTTTGTTCTGGGCACCGTTCTCGTGATATGATATTCCTTAAAGAAAAAAAAAAAACTCCGACTTTAGACGGGAGCTAAAAATGTGTTTGTTTATTGCTTCACTTAAAATGCAAAAAATAGCGCGGCTGCCTGAGATAAGTTGAACAGCGAGGAGCCGTTGTGTCTTCTTACATCTCCCGGCAGCAGGAAGAACAAGGCAATCGCTGCCAAAGTCGTTCAGGTCGTCGACGATAGTTCCCTCCTGTCAGACCAATGATTCTCTCTTGTCAGATAAGAAATCCTCTCTTGTCACACGACGGATATTCTCTTGTCAGAGAGCTGATTACTTCTTGTATGTGAAATTATTTTCTCTTGTCAGACCAGTGATTCTTTTATTTTATGAGACCAATAATCTTCTCTCATAGCTTAGAATACTATAATGTTGGGATAAATAATTTCTCTTATAAGCCCAAAGATATTTTACCAAATTAGACGAACGAAGAATTTGTCTAAAGACCATAGATTTGTAGCACATTTGAGCCACAAATACTTCTCTTTAGACTCAATATTTTCTTAGGGCGTGGAGGGAACCTTCATTTACATT